>CM038681.1:519916324-520062135 GCA_021605205.1 Aegilops longissima
GGCTCTCGATAAAGAGAGAGACTTTAACGATTTCTGGATGTCGCCAAAGGGCGAGTGCTGAAAGATGTCCGCGCGGTGAACTCCATAATCGGTGCCCAATCGGATTCGATCAGCAGTACACGGAGGGGCTGAGTCCGTCAAGATCAAGTCCCCGCGGATGTTGGCCGCTTACTTTAAACTTCCAAATCTGACCCGATGGCTAGGGCGTAGCTTTGATCTCGCTCAAGGTGGCTGTTTAATTGCCCGCAGCGCGGGGCCGAAGATTTAAGATCTGTCCGGGAGAAAAGTCTCACCTGACTGCATCGTTGTTGATGATCAAAGGAGCCATCGGGCCTAAAAGTGACGATATAGAGGAACCCTCAATGAAAGCACCAACGCCGTGTCAAACCGCGATCTCGGTAGGGATCCCGAATCGTGTGTCTAGGCGGATGGTAACAGGAGACAAGGACACAATGTTTTACCCAGGTTCGCCTCTTGATGGAGGTAAAACCCACGCCCCGCTTGATTAATATTGATGATATGGGTAGTACAAGAGTAGATCTACCATGAGATCAAGGAGGCTAAACCCTAGAAGCTAGCCTATGGTATGATTGTTGTATGTTGGAGTTGTCCTACGGACTAAAATCCTCAGGTTTATATAGACACCGGAGAGGGTTAGGGTTACACAAAGTCGGTTACAATGGTAGGAGATCTAAACATCTGCATCGCCAAGCTTGCCTTCCACGCCAAGGAAAGTCCCATCCGGACACGAGACGAAGTCTTCAATCTTGTATCTTCATAGTCCAGGAGTCCGGCTGAAGGTATAGTTTGGCTATCCGAACACCCCCTAATCCAGGACTCCCTCAGACATGGAGGCCTCGCCGCCTTCCCTCTCCATGATGAGGTTCTCGCCGCCGCTTCCCCTGTCTGCCTGCGGAACTGGAGGTCACCGAAGTTCAGCGGGATGACGAACAACGCCGACCGGCGCGCTTCTTCGCTGCTCGCTGTTTTGCCGATGGCGGCTTTGGCATCATCCAGCCTCTTTCGGAGGCGGCCTCAGCCTCCGCTTTCTCTCGGCGGGCGGTTTTTCTCGCCGCGCTTCTCCTCACAGAAATTTGCTCCGCCTCCCGGAGGTCGGCGGCGGGTCAATACGACGAGTGGTGGCGGACGCCTCGCCACCCCATGATGGAGGCGGCGTAACCCTCCCAAGGGTGAGGGGAGCTCTGGAACAGAGAAAGCATGTAAAAGATTTGGACAAAATCCACCGTAAGAAAATAAGACAAAGATGGAAGCACTTCAGAGACAAATGGCGGCTTCTTCACCTCTTTAGGGAAGCGGTTGACCTTCACCGCCTCTTCCCGCTGGTCGGGCGGCCGCCCCTTGAACTTCTTTCTCCGCCGCCAAGAGAACTCGCCCAGCCTGGCGCTCAGGCCGCCTAGACCACCAAGGCGGCGGACGAACCGCACTGCGGGTGGCTGCCTTGGTTGGTGGCGCTGGCGACTTCCCTCAAAGTCGCCACAGGCTGGCCGGCAAGGTGGTCAAGGCCTGAGGCCGCTTTCTCCTCCTTCACTCCTCCGGCGCCGGCCTCCATCACCGCCCCCAAGTCGGGTCGCCAGCCGCCTCCGCCTGATCGGGACATTGTGGGCCGCCTCAAGGTGCCGGCCGAAGGCTGGACGAGAGGGTTCTGGTTCGAGTACTAAAAAAGATTAGAAGTCGGATTCGGTTGAAGAAAGAAAGCGGAATAAGAAGAGAGACGACTTACCACAGGCGGGGGGTTGGCGCGCGAGTACGGCTCCATGCCGAACTACCAATCCTCCGAGAGACCGCAGTTCGTGATGTAATTCACCATGTCCGCCACCTCCGCGTGGGGCATGTCCTTGGAGCACATCCGACTTCGGTCCCGGTGGACACTCATCTGGCATATCATGTGAGGCCGGCCTTGGCGTGGGAGGACTCGGCGCGCCATGAAGGCGGCCAGCAAGTCGGCCCTAGTCAGACCCTCCGATCAAGGTCAGACTCGGAGCTGCGCGACGGCGCGGCAAGACCGCAGGAGTCATTGCTTTGACCGGTGGGACCAGCCGGGAGCTTTCCAAGGCGCGCCCGGCCAGAAGGCGGCAGGTTACCCGGTCGCCTTCCGGGGCGATGTTCTTCACATAAAAGTAAGAACGCTGCCACATCTTCACCAATTTGATCAGCGAGATGGGGGGAAACGGGTTGTCGGCCACCGACCTCCGCATCGCGATGAAGGCACCGCACTGGGCTGGCACGCCGGCGACATGCGTGCCGAGCTTGGAACTGAAGAATTCCCCCCACAACTCGATGGTGGGGAGGACGCCAAGGAAGCCTTCACACAGGGTGGCGAAGGCAGCCAGCAGCACCACCGTGTTCAGCGTGAGGTGGTGCGGCTGGAGCCCGTGGAACTCCAAGAAGGAGCGGAAGAAGCCGCTCGCCGGCAGCCCTAGGCCGCACATGAGGTGCGAGCGGAATATGACCCGCTCACCCTCCTCCGGCACCGGCGATACCTCCCCCGCCGGCGCGGCGCGGGCTCGCACGAGGTCCTCGCCGGGGAGGCGACGGGTCTTACGAAGAAACTCGATGTGGTCGTCGTCGACCTCTGAGCCGTCCCACACGCCGGAGCGCACGGCGGCGGGCGCGGCGGCAGAAAAAGAACTCATCGCCGCGGGCGTGATGAGGCTCGACGCAGCGGCAGCAAAGGAAGAGGAAGCAGGGGAAGCAGAGGGAATGAGCGCGCGTGCTTCGCCGCCCCGCTCCGCCCGCCTACTTATAGGCTCATAGGCTGAGAAGCCGAGGGGGCGCCGTGGGATTAACTGTGCCTAGGACCCCAAGACCCCCACGATTTACTGCACGAAGTTACTGCGCGCAGTTACTGCGGAGGAATCCCAACCGCCCGCTCAGCCGCAACGGATCTGTTCGAAGGTCGAGGCGCAGTAGTGGCGGGCCCCGCCTGCGGGGCTGTCCCGTTGCGCGCGTGGGTGGGCAGACTGGCCCGGCCACGTGGCGCCACACGGCGGGTCTGCAACGGGCAGCAACCTGGAAGCTTATCAGGCACGCCGTCTGGATCCCGCCACGACTTTCAAACTCTTCAAGAGACAAGACGGCCTCCAGCGAGTCCGGCTCCCGATAGTCGGCTTGAAGGAAGACGGCGGGCGAAGCCCAGATCCAACCACCGGAAGGAAGAAACTGTTGAGGCTCCTCAGTACGTCTCCCTCGGCGCCTCACCAGCTTCGTGGACTACTGTCGGAGTAATGGGCCACGGGTAGGCCAACCCGGAGCCCAAAACCTTTCAAGACATCAGGCCGGCTACGCCCCTCAGAAACCCCAAGATGGAGGGCCGCCTCTGGGAGTCGGCAGCGGCGCTGCCGATTACCCACTCACAACCGAGTCCCAGGGACGACTACAAGATGATCCGACTCCTAACTGGCGGCTTCCAGAGAAACCGGTTATGGGGAGTCGGCCTGCGACTCCAACCACCCCTTGCCTTCGTAAGAAGGGACGGGATGGGGAACGACCGCAGTACGGCCCGCTCCCACCCCGTTTACCAAGGGCAGGCATGGCCACAGTGCGCCGTACCAATGGAGATCTCTGTCCGGCGCGGCGCTGTTGCCATGCCAGCCTTGACATCAGCCCGGTAGCGGAACCCTGTACCCACGTCGGCCCGTCTGTACGGCCTAGAGACGGCGGGCCCCGCCGGTCAGCGGGGGTACAGAAGACGGCGAGAGCGCCACAAGATGGACCCCGTGGGAGTCGGCCTCCGAGAGTCGGCCGGCCTCTCCCACGGGCCCCGCACGCCATTAACCAGACAAGACGGGGAGTGGCAACATCGACGCCTGTCAGCGGCGTGCATCACTGCTACACGACCCCATGACCAAGCCAAGGGGCATTAGAAGCACAGCTACAAGAATCCGCAGCCGGCAAGACTCCGCCTCACAAGTGACAAGGCCTGTCGGCTCAGACCGACTCAGCCAAGGGCCCACCAGCCGGCGAGCCCCTGCAGTCGGCGGAGAAGACGGTAGCCTGAGAGACAGACGGCTGGGACCCGCGCCCAGCCGGATTACCATTGTACCACCGGGGGGTAGGCCTATATAAACCCCTCGGGGCATCCATGCAAAGGGTTCGACCCCATTAGCACTAGACCATAGAATACAGGAAGGAGGGAGCTAGCCTTGCCTCCTCCTCCTCGAGAAAACAGCTCAAGGAGCAACCTTGTACCCACTTTTCCATAGTGATCATGCGGAGACCCCGCAGAGCAGCATTAGGGGTGTTATCTCCTCGGAGAGCCCTGAAGCTGGGTAAGATTCGCCGGCTTGCATGTCTAGGCCTCATCCTGCTTCTGTGCAATCGCACGCCTCTACTCGCCCCCACCATGATAAGTCATCTCTTGGCATATGTCGCACCCAACCCCCGACAAGACCCTCGCGACCTCGCCCCAACCGCGAGTCATGAAGATCTTGCTGGAGGGGACCGCTTCGATCTCTGCTCCGGTCGCCGGAGCGCTGCAGTCAGCATGTTGCAACCAGAGCTCGAGAGGCCCCCTCGGCAGCATCACGTCTGAGAAGAACCGCGGGAAGCAGACCCAAGAGCTTGGAGGCATCGGCGCCCACAGCACAAGCTCGCGCGAGGAGTCCGCGGCGTGGATTCCTGGGGCGACAACGCGAGTCGCCGTGGCGCGGTGACCGCGGGCACGGCGCGGGTGACGCCGCTCATTACTCCGTCCTCCTGAGCCCTCGGCTCGGTCATACAGGGGTAGCGGATACCCTGGAGGAGGCCACTCGCACCAAGGCCTCGTCCCCACCTGCATAGCCGCTTCATCACGGTGGTGGACCGACCTCTTCTTTGGCGGGAGTGGCCCCGGATCGTCACGGCGGGGCTTTCCCTTCTCTTCAGCGGAAAACCTTCTTATAGGCGCCATTATTGTTAGCAGTGGAGCGAGGAGGAAGGAGCAAGCGAGCAAGGAAGATATGGGCGACGGGGGCTCTGCCCCCTCCCCATTTATAGCGGAAGAAGGCCAACCGGCGCCTCCCATGATGACAGGTAATGATGGTTTTCCTTGCATGTCGCAGGGACTTGTCAAGTCGTGTAGCAGCCGATGTAGCGTGGGGAAGCGGAGACGCCAATGTGAAATCAACTGCCACGCGTCGACCGAGGCCACAGGATTTTGGGGCCCCGCGGTGCTCCGTACTTGACCCTTGGCTTCGCCGCGAAGCCAAGCCCGAGCGCACCTTGGGCCCGGGGGCTACTGTCGGCGTTCTGGGAACGGGGGTCCCTAGACATGCTCGTCATGCCCACGGGCGTACAGCCGGGCAGCCCGTACGGCCCATCTTCATCAGCAAAGCACCCAAGACTCTCGCGAGGGACCAAGCCTCACGAGGCGGACGACGCAAGGCCTCCTCAGGAGTGGCCTAGCCAGGCAGGCTCACGAGGAGGGGAGATATCAAGGCGGGGCAAACCTCATGAGGCTCTCACGACGTGAGCCATGACGATCGGCACCAGGCGGGCGCCAGCGCGCGCAACGTCCTTGTTTCCTCTTTGGTGCTAAGGAGGCCAGCGCAGGCGAGGAGTACCGAGGCGACAGGCAAAGGTTGCCATATCGGTGCAACGAGACCAAGACCAGGAGGACAGCAAGACGGAGGTCATCATGGAGCCCAAGACAGTGTCACCACCAGAGCCTTTTGCAGGCGGAGACCGCTTTTGTCAGGATAGCTTGTACTGGCTGTTCCCCTTCAAATTTGCCTGTCGTTGTTGGCTCCCTTCCCGCTCAATATTTGGGAAGAGGACCAAGGCCTATATAAGTAGAGCTAGCCACCACAGTAGGGACACATCTCGGCTGATCCAATCCAATCGAGAGCCAACCCTAGCCACAAGAACACCTCAACCTGAGGAGGCTGTTCTTCCCTTTGTACTGCTCTTCGTCCGCCCAAGAGGCAATCCACCACCACCACACTGGAGTAGGGTATTGCACCACAACGGTGGCCCGAACCAGTATAAATCTCGTGTCTTTCTGTGTTGTGAGTTCGTCGAGTTCATCCACGAGATCTCAGTAAGCTAGGGCATGGATCGTTAGGAGGGAAAGACTTCGCGCGCACCCCAGAGTTTGAACCTTAAGGGTTTGCCGGAACCCCACATCCGACAGCGCCATGCAGTTTGTTTGGCTCTCAACTCAGCCGATGCCTTCTCGGTAGCCGCATTACTAAACCGGGCCTGCTCCTTGGTCTGGCTAGCTCACCAAGGGCTTCCCACGGGCGGCAAAGCACCATCTCGTGATTCATGCACATTTCATACAAGACTCTTTTTAGAGTCAGGCTTAAATTACAAGCACATTGGTGTAAGGAATGCTCGAAATATATACCTTGCAAGTCGTCAAGACGCCTATTGATCAATGCAATGTCATCCTCCGCAATGTCTAGCTTTCGCTGTAGTTCGGCCGCTTCCGTATTTTGGGTAGCCGCAGGAGGGGAGGCAGCCTGTATTCCAAGTAAAATCAAGCTTAAAACCTGAGCATATCTTTTCGATCCTCCGACTGCTTCCTTTGGAAAGCAATCCGAGTCTCAGGGGCTACTGCATACACAACAGGTGCATTCTGCCAATAAAAACTCCATTGGAAAAATTACATCAGAAACCTCAAAACCCCTCAGAAGGATCGTAAAGGCCTCGTTCAACCCGCTCTTCATGGATAGAACCTTTTCGACCACCATAACCATTAAGGCACGGTGCTCCTTTGAAACGGACGCTTTTCACAGCATGTCCGTCAGCGTCTCCGGTGCTCCTGGGTCTTCGGACACCGCCGCCGGAGCACGACGTTCCTTTGAAGGAACCCGCTTACCCGCCTCCAGAATCACCTCCGATTGTAAACCGGACAGTCCAGGGCCGTCTTTTTTTATTCCCGAACCCTGAGTCACAGAGGCACCACCTTTGGGTAACTCCCTCCTCGTTTCCTGCGCTACTTGCCGGTTAAGAGGAGCCCTCCGGGACGACACTTCAGAATCATCCGCCCTGTTGGGCGAGGAGGCCGGAGACGGCGTTTCACTCTCCGTCATCTCTGGAAGAAGATCTCCCGAGGAGGAAGACAATGAAGAAGCACCAGGCGTTAACCTGCAAGGACGTACATGTATCGGAGGATTACTTCAGTAACGAGAAGGGAATGAGGTATGATTAAAATACCTCGCTACACTTACGGTTTGGCCGAAGGTTTGTCCTCATCACAAAGCTCTATATCGACATCGCTTGCTCGGCCCAAGCCGCCCGACGAGGGCGTCTTCCCTTTCTTGGAAGGTTTCCCCTCCTGACCTCCGGAAGCAGCCCTCTTCTTGCCATGAGGTCCCCCTCTGCACCTTTGCCCCTGGGCAAAAGGGCTTCGGTTTCCCCAAATGCAGCGTCTAATTCGTCCTCGGGGCGGGCATCACCTCTGGGTTCCTCGCTCTCGCCCCCTCTGCGAACACCTGGTACGGTGTCGGAATCAGCATTCTCATCAGCAGAGCAGTCGCAGAATCTTCGGGAAGGGGCATCGGACACCAAATTAATACTGCTTTCTTTATCTAGTCCTGCGTAGGGACGGATTGCTCAGTATCTTGTCAAAAGATGTTGGAATAAAAGGTGTCCGGAGATTGAATACTTACCAAAGTGTCCGGATGATTGCAGTTGAGGCCAACATCTTCGGTAGTGTCCGGCCATTGCTCTCGCTCCCCGAAATATAATTTCCACATTCCTTCGTGTGTAGTGCCGAAGAAGTGCTGAAGACTCGGCCACCCTTCTGGATTGAACTCCCACATACGGACAGGCCGCCGTTGGCATGGCAAGGTCCGGTGGACTAGCATTACTTGAACCACGTTCACAAGATCAATGCCCCTCTCGGTAAGGCTTCGGATGTGACCTTGCAGGGTATGCACTTCATTGACGGATCTCCAGTCCAATCCCGTATTGATCCATGAATCAAGTTGAATTGGAGGTCCGGGTCAGAACGCAGGCGTAGCTGCCCACTTGGAGCCTCACGGCTCGTTAACATAAAACCACCCCTCCTGCCATAAGTCGGAAGACTTGGCGAAGGATCCTTCAAACCAAACTGCGCTGGCAAGCTTGCTTATGATAACGCTGCCGCACTCTTCCTGCTCCTCCTCTGCCACTTGTGGCCTCACGCCAAAGGTCTTGAGCCACAAACCAAAGTGCGGAGGAGTCCGGAGGAAGGCCTCACACGTGACGATGAAAGTCGAGATGAGAAGAATGGAGTCTGGGGCCAGATCGTGAAAATCTAGCCCATAGTAGAATATGATCCCCCGGACGAAGGGGTTAAGCATGAACCCTAACCCATGGAGGAAGTGGGACAAAAATACTACCCTCTCGCTGGATTTAGGGGTGGGAATAACCTGCCCCTTGGTGGGAAGCCGATGAAGGATTTCTGGGGTCAGATACCTTGCCACGCGGAGCTTCGCAATATCCTCCTCCGTGACAGAAGAAGCCACCCACCGGCCTGAACGGCTGGACCCGGACATGATTGGGGATGGTGGTGATTAGAACTCGAGGGCTAGAACTCGAGGTGGCTGGGATTGAGGAAGAAGCAAGCGCGGAAGAGAAAGACAAGTCCGGGTCCCTATATAAAGGCCCAGAATATCGAGCGTCCCCTCCTAGGTCTCGAAACTTACCTATCCTCAACGAGTTGTACCCAGGGGATGGTTGGGTTACCCATACCTACTTTATTGAAAATCCCGTGAATAAGGGGACATGATCTCTGCTTTGACAAGACATGCCAATAAAACCTCTTCCCGAGATGTAGGGCGTCGGGCTAACCAACGGTTGGAAATAATAACTGGGCACGCATGATGCAAAGTCATAAACAGTTGTCGGCAGATTGGACTCGTGGAGTATTGTATTTTCTGCAATTATATACACAGGTCCGGATACAATCATCACATCCGAAGACTATCTTGGAGTTCGGAAGAAGGGGAACCCGCCTTGCAATGCCGAAGACAATCTGCGAGCCGGACTCCTCGTCATTTAAGCCAGGTTCAGGGGCTACTGAGGGAGTCTTGGACTAAGGGGTCCTCGGACGTCCGGCCTGCTATCCATGGGCCGGACTGATGGGTTGTGAAGACATGAAGGCCGAAGACTATACCCGTGTCCGGATTGTACTCTCCTTGGCGTGGAAGGCAAGCAAGGCGACCGATTATGAAGATTCTTGTCACATCCCTGGTTCTAGTAATGCACTAGGCTAGCCCTTCATGTGTGCATCATGTTTAAATTTCGCAGAAACTTGAAATGGGGATGACAGAACCCCCAGCACCCCTTAAACCAACTAAGGTTTACCAAAATTATTTTCAATGAACCTGAAATGCCCTTCTAAAATGTTCATCATCTTTGCCTTGGTCTAGAACCTCTGACAAAAATGGTGCACAATTTTCTAGGATAGAATAAGGTCATTGGATTAAATCATACTCTATTTGCATTTGGGCATTTAAATGCTACTAATTATTTTAAATGTCCAAATAATCCTAAACTGAAATGTTCCATGTTGTTTATATCCTAAACAGTGGGCATGAGAAGTTTGGTGATTTTTTAAAGTGCCTAGCTATTTTAATAAAGCTCCAAAGTTGCAAGAAAATAGAAAAACTGAAACAAAAAGAAGAGAGAGAGAGAGAGAGAGAGAAAGGATACCTACCTGGGCTTACCTCCTGTGCAGACCACCTGGACGGCCCAGCTGGCTGGCCCAGCCTACCAGGGGCATGCTTGTCTTCTTCCCCATGCCAGCGCACGAAGCAGCTCGGTGGTGAGCGCCGACGTCGCGCTTGGCCACCTCCTGCTTGCAGCCGCCTCCCCGATGTCGCCCTGGAGACGCCACGCACCCCCTAGGCCCTCTCGCTCACTCCTCGAGCTCCTCTCCTCCTCTGGCTCTCTCGCACGCAACCACCGAGCGCTATCATCGCCGCCGACGAGCACAACCGCGGCCATCGCCTCTCCGCGCTGTCCAGAGACTCCGCCTCGATGCCACGGAGCCCTAAGATGAAGCACGCGCCCGAGGGACGCCCGAAGCGACACCATCATCCTCATCCGCGCCGTCGAACACCGGAGATCCCCCTCGCCGCCCCGCTCGCTTCAGCCCCTCCCCGAGCTCGCCGACTCGCTCCTTGTGTTCACCGTGAGCTGTTGATCATCCTCCCCCTCTCCATTCTCTCTCCTACACTCCGTAGCCACCGTGCCCCTCTCGCCCGACTGCACCGCCGCCTGCACTCGTCGCGGACGCAGCTCCGGTGATCATTTGGTCCCGGGCGTGCGTCCAACATGCTCACCACCGCGCGTAGGGCCTCCCTAGCGCCTCGCTGCACTCGCTAACACACTGCAGCAACCGCGCCCATGTGTCCCGAGCTCCGGCCGCCGCCCGGCTCATCGCCGCCGCCGTTGCATGCCACCCCAGCAGCCGCACCTGCCACCGTCCGACGCGCCTCGTCGCGTCGGTCCTGCAGAACCCATCTGCATGGCCTCTCGTTGCCAGAAACGACCGGACGAGGACCTCCGCCGTGTCCTGCTTAGCGTCGGCGGCTAATCGCCGGTTAGCTGACGTGGCCGTCATTAGATTAGGGACTAACTAACCCTATTAGTTTAACCGCTAGACACTTACAACTGGGACCCACCGGTTCAATTAATAGGCTAACTAAATTAGTTAGATTTAATCTAATCCAATGGACCCACGGGTCAGCATTGACTTTGCTGACGTGGCGTTTGACTGGTCCCACACGCTCGTGAGTCCGACTAGCCTCGAAGTCATTGACCAGTGGGACCCGCACGTCAGGTTTGACCTGGACCGGCCCTGTTGACTGCTGACATCACGGTGACATCATGCTGATGCAGTTAATTATTTTCTGGATTTATTCTTATTCAGGAAATTTCATAAAATAATGCTAACTTCAAAATTTCATAGAAATTAATCCGTAACTCCAAATCAAACAAATTATATTTGAAAAATGATCATAAAAATCCAATCTATTCATCTGTACATTTTGCATGCATGTTTGAATAACCTAAGGTTGCTGTATATGGCAATTTGCATAATTGGCATTTAAATAAGCACATATGGAGTTTGAATTTTAAACCTTGGTTCAAACCAACTTCATTTAATCTGGTTTCTAGTTGCATTAGCTCAAACCACAACATATTGTCATGTCATTATCATGCATCATATTGTTTGCATTGCATTGATTGTGTTCTTCCTTTTTTGCTGGTATTTGTCCACTCTCAGTAGACGAGGTTCCGACGATGAGTTCGATGACACCGATGAAGAGCTATATTATCTTCAGAAGTGCCAGGCAAGCAAAACCCCCTTGTTCATTCTGATACAATCCCACTCTCTCGCCCCGCTCTTTTTATCTGCATTAGGACAACAACGATTCAACTGTTACATGCTACGGTAGTTGAACCCTTTTCCTCTGCATGACCTGTCATTGCCACAGTAAATAGATGAAACCCACTATAGCATGAGTAGGAGTTGTTTGAGCCCTGATGTGCCTACTCGTTCATGTTTGTTTGTCATGCCTGCTACTGCCTAGAATTGAGTCAGTTCTGATTCATCGGGGATGAATTGGAATGTGGTGAACATGTCCCACTGTTGAGAGCTAAGTGTGTGAACACGATTTGGTAAAGGTAGCGGTGAGAGGCCATGTAGGAGTACATGGTGGGTTGTCTCATTGCAGCCGCCCTCGTGCAATCGAAGTTCTGTGTTTGTGATCCATGAACAGTTACTACCACGCATTGGAATGCTTAAGAGCCCTCTCGACTTATTAATCAACCTGATCTCTGTCCAGGAGTTGCAACTAGTTTCTGGTGTTTGTAGGTTGTGTTAGTAGTCTACCAACTGGCACCCAGTACAGGTGGGCTTGGGACAGACTAGGCACCATGGCACGGTGTACCAAGCGTAGATCCATCTGTCGAGGTGGGCTTGGGAACCCTGCACACATCGTTTGGGGCCGTGAGCGACACCCCGGCCGGATCTCCTTGCGTATGGAACCCGAATAGACGATAAACCTAGACTAGAGACTTATGTGGTTAGTCAGGTCGTGGCCGACACCCTCGCTGGGTTTCCGCTTGAAGATTGCCGAATACATGTCGTGTAAACGGTGATAAGTGGTGAGAGCGTGTGTGAATAAGTACACCACTACAGGGTTAACATGATCTATTCGAATAGCCGTGTCCGCGGTAAAGGACTTCTGGGTTGCCTGTACAGTTCATAGACAAGTGAAAGTGGATACTCTAAAATGTGCAAGATAAGCGTGAGTGTTATGGATGGCGTTCTCGTAGGGAGACGGGAGCGGATCCATAGTGGTGTATTGGTATGGTGAATATGTCGACTGCAGCGCCACCTCAAAAGAGTTACTTGCAATCGTAGTTCAGATAGCCACCGAGTCAAAGTTGGCTTGCTGCAGCTTTAACTCCACCACCCTTTGTTGATACCGATGCATATGTAGTTAGTTCTGATGTAAGTCTTGCTGGGTACATTTGTACTCACGTTTGTTTATTTTATGTTTTGCAGAGAGACTTCAGTCACGCTAGTAGTTCCGCGTGGACTTCGACGTTTAGCTTGTTACCTCAGCTACGATCTTGTACCCTTGGGAGGGTCTTGTGGATAGTCGGGCTTCTCAGCCTTCTTCATTTGTAGTTGTATGTACTCAGACAAGTTAAGCTTCTGCATGTCCTTGTTGCTTGTATTCTCTGTATGTTGGTCATGAGACCCATGTTTGTAATACTTGGCTCCTCAGAGCCTAATGAATAAATACTTTGAGTCGTAGAGTTTTGTTGTGATGCCATGTTGTATTTGCACATATCGGGCATATTGTGTGTATGATTGAAATGCTTGGTATGTGTGGGGTCCGAAAACCTAGTTGTCTATCCTTGGTAGCCTCTCTTATGGGGAAATGTAGTCTGGTGCTTCCACTGAGCCATAGTAGCCTGCTACAGCCCGGGTTCCTGGAGTCCTGTTAGCCAAGTTGCTACAGCCCAGATTTACATGCTGCTGACCCACATGCTCGATGTTTTTCATGTATGCATGTCCCCGTAAGTTAGTGCCACTTTGGGTTCACGACTAGTCATGTCGGCCCAGGTTCTCTGTCATATGGATGCTAGCGACACTATCATATACATGAGCCAAAAGGCGCAAACGGTCCCGGGCCAGGTAAGGCAACACCCGTGGGAATACCGTGCATGAGGACGCAAAGTGATATGAGGTGTTACATGCTAGATCGATGTGACTTAGAATCGGGGTCCTGACAGCTTTTGGTATCAGAGCCTGTCTGCCTGTAGGATTACCAAGCCAAACTGGTCGAAGTCGAGTCTAGAAATGCTTTAGTTATATAAGGGAATTGATTGTGGAAGGGAACGTAAGGCTCCTTTTACTCCTTTACCTTATGCTTTCTGATCCGAGTCATCCTCAACCTTTCTACGGGGATTAAGAACTAGGCATTCTCATCTATCTATCAGGATGACGAGTTACTATGATAGAGACTTATAGGATTGATGGATTTAAGCCCCAGTTCAGTTTCTACTACTTTCATGTGTTCATAGTTGGTCTCGGAATCTTGATATTGTGCTTCTGAGTGGTTATGCCACTATTTTGCAGGATGTCTCAAATATTTTTGAGCATTTACAGCCATTATGTTGTCCGAGTCATCCCAGGTTTCTAAATAGTCTGATGCATTTGCAAATCCCTTCCTTCCGTTCTCGATGTACCTTTGGGCCAGATTAACCACACTAATCGCCCAGTTGAGGTACTCTGTTGCCTCGGCATATATGTTGAAGCCATTATTATGACCCTAGGCGTCTTAGAGAACCACTCAGTAATCTAGCAATGCTTTGTATCCCAGTGTGATAATTCTGGCCATTATTCTCGAAAGCATCCCGTGATGACATTTAGTTAGTAGGCCTTCTATCTCTGGGTTTTTAAGCCCAAGATTCACTCTACTTACCTCGTGTTGATAGTGTTGCTCATACCTTTAGGATATTAGTAACTTTGTGATAGTCCTCGAGGTCTGTGGTATTTCCTTCTTCCAAATACTGTGAACCGCTTATGGCAGAAGTTTCTTGCCGAACCGAAAGATCACAACCAGAGTGTTCTTGACGAGTTCTCGATTCTATGATGTGAATCTCCAGTTCTACCTTTCTGCATTGGTTATCCGGATGAAATATGTTGAACTCGTTCGACATGCTAATCTATGCACCCACAACTCAGAAAACCGTATGTTCCTTTGAGTTGTCCCTCTTTAGTTATTTTCTGACCTTCGTCTATCAATTGATAGTCAGGAATAGTTGTGCATTCGTGTTCATCGATGCCTCTTATTCTTGTGGTCTGTCAAGCCATTCTATTCCGGAATGACTAGGAGAAACAAACTCCAGTACCTCATCCATATCTAGTATTGGGTCAAAGTAGTTGTATTCCACAGATCAAAATGCCAATCCAGCTTTTGTTCTGTTCTACCTTGGAGTATTACCATCTTTATATCAAGAATGTCATGGGAATTGCACACCATCTCATGAATTCTTGGTACAGTGATACTTCTCGCCATCATTATTCATTCCTCGGTCTCTGTGTTGTTGTGACCGAAATGCCAACAAGTGAACCGCGATGTGTGAAATCAATACTCCTAGCAACTCCGTTGCTTGGTGGTTAATGGACAATACTCTCATTCTTAGCGTGCTGGTTATTGAATCATCATCCTAAGATTGATCGTGCTACCTAGTCCTTATTTCAGGTGCACTCTTCGATCAATGAGTTATGATTGTGTCAACCCCTCGCTCTTCTGATAATGTCGTCTTGCCTTGAAAAGCAAGATTGTTCTCAAGCTTAGAGACATATCGGTGGTTCGTGATTTTCCGAATATCTTCACGGAAGTATCACCAGGTCGTCCCCTGACCGTTATGTTGAGCTCATGATCAAGTTGGTTTTCCACTAAACCATCCCTTCTCCAAGATTCTGTGTTGGATACCCTAAACTAGTTGGTTCAGCTAAACAACAACTTGGAGAGTTGGAAGATAAATGCTTTGCCTGCCTTAGTTCATTCCAAAGGGATATCTTGTGTGTGTGTGTGTGTGTGTGTGTGTGTGTGTGTGTGTCAAAGAAAGATGATATCTTCATCAATTGGTCCTCGTGATCAGTTGTTGGATCAATTGTCTTGTCCAAACTTTGATTTGAGTGTGGGCTATCCTCAAATCAAATCAGAACCAATGATGTTTGTAATGTTGTCTACTCGTGGTTGATCCCTCGGGAATACACCATTACATCCTTTGGTCTGACCAATGCTACCACCGTGTTCACCTAATTATGGAATTCCATCTATATGGAAATCTGGATGAATTGTTGTTGAGTCCATCGGAAACATCTTTATCTTCTCCATGATTCATGTTGAACATCAAGATAGTCTTGGGAAATTGTATAAGCATTATCCTCATGTCCCGTTCATGAAACATATGCTTGGATGAGAGAAGTGACTTCCTCTAGTTCAAGTGCATTTGATGTAAGTTGTCGTCGTGGATCCGAGAAAGATTGTTTTTGCTTCCTCTGGAATGGTCCCAAGTTAGTCACGCACGTGTGAAGTACTCTATGGTTTGATAGGTTGGCCGCCTCCATCCCATATGTGTTCCTAGCATGCCAAGCCACTGATTGATTTGTTCGAGGAGAAGAAGTTCCTTCTTAAGAATCATGACTTATGTAAGGAATATGATATCCTCGATGATGGTTCCCCACCTGGACTCGGTAGTGTTTTGTTGTAAGACTACTATGTGGTCATGCTTGTCTGGGACATCATGTTCACATGGGTGTAGCAAACCAGCTCATGTTTTGGAGCTTTCTATCGTAGTTCATTTCCTGAGAATCTCGCAACATCATCTCGTCGGTTTGTGTTGCAAAATTTCTTTTCTAGACATGCTGTCTGAAATGTTCCGTTACCAACCAGATGTGAATCTCAGGCAGATATGATGGTTAGAAAATTCCCAACATTGCATTTTGTTCCTAGCTTGCACCGCCATTGTGCAAATTTCCCATGGGCTGCCCTCTCGGTAATTGATGTCTAGGATCATCCTCAAAAGTGGACTTACCATGGGTCCCATCCATTTCTGATGAGAAGCAAAATCATCCATTGCGTTGTCTTCAACAAGGTAGTCCACATCATCCATTTGAATCCGGATATGCCATTCCTTTGAACTCCGTCAAACGATCGATTGTGTTTGCCTTAGGCTGGTCTAAAGAGTTTCAATGATCTAGATATCAAAAGTAATTCTTTTTGCCATTTAAGGGAATAATTCTACGAGTCACCTTTCCTAAGGTGCCCCGTTATGGAATCATGGCAATTATGTCATCCCTATCTTAAATCCATGCACCATCTTCTTCAGCATAGAATTTTGTGTACCCAATTGAACCTTGTCATCTACTTCTTCCATTGCTCCTCGTGTGTGTTTTGTGTATCAACTCAAGAGGTGTTCTTACGTCTCACTCCATGAGTTGATTCTGAGTTGCTCGAGCCTCAAGAAGATTGATTCCTGTATAGTTTCTTCTATCGTCATCATGTTGGATAAAGATCTCGAAAGTAAAGACGTCAAGATCAATTTGAAGCAATGAATCAATGTCTTGGAGGAGTATACTTGGATCCTGAAGATTATGTTAGCTTTGTGTCCCCTCTGTCTTCTTACCACACGTCTTGAATCTCGGGTCGAGATTCTTGTTTAGTGGGGGTGAGTTGTCACATCCCTAGTTCTAGTAATGCACTAGGCTAGCCCTTCATGTGTGCATCATGTTTAAATTTTGCAGAAACTTGAAATGGGGATGACAGAACCCCCAGCACCCCTTAAACCAACTAGGGCTTACCAAAATTCTTTTCAATGAACCTGAAATGCCCTTCTAAAATGTTCACCATCTTTGCCTTGGTCTAGAACCTCTGAAAAAATGGTGCACATTTTCTAGGACAGCATAAGGTCATTGGATTAAATCATACTCTATTTGCATTTGGGCATTTAAATGCTACTAATTATTTTAAATGTCCAAATAATCCTAAACTGAAATGTTCCATGTTGTTTGTATCCTAAACAATGGGCATGAGTAGTTTGGTGATTTTTGAAAGTGCCTAGCTATTTTTAATAAAGCTCCAAAGTTGCAAAAAAATAGAAAAACTGAAACAAAAAGAAGAGACAGAGAGAAAGGATACCTATGTCACGCCCAATATGCGACCCTATCCAAAAGGAACTCGACGGTCCCACCAAGGATAGACCCGCATATTGAAACGCTTTTGCAAGGTGGATATCATTGCATCAACATTACATAATAGATAGGGATACATACATAAGGCACAAATGCCACAAGAATACATCAACATCATATACAAGATCAACATCCGACTACGGATGAAACATAAACAAGCTCAAACGACATCCACCACTGCTAGCCCAGGCTGCCGACCTGGAACCTATCCCCTGATCGAAGAAGAAGTAGAAGAAGAACTCCAATACAAGCAAACATTGCTCTCGCGTCATGATCATCGCAAAACCTGTACCTGCAACTGTTGTTGTAGTAATATGTGAGCCACGAGGACTCAGCAATCCCATTACCATGGGTATCAAGACTAGCAAAGCTAATGGGAAAGGAAGGGGTAAAGTGGTGAGGTTGCAGCAGCGGCTAAGCATATATGGTGGCTAACATACGCAAATGAGAGCGAGAAGAGAAACAAAGGAACGGTCGTCAACTAGTAATGATCAAGAAGTGATCCTGAACTCCTACTTACGCCAAACATAACCCGTAAACCGTGTTCTCCTCTCGATCAACCCCAAAAGAGACACTCACGGTTACGCATTACGGTTGGTGTATTTTAGAAGAGTTTGCTTCGAGTTTACTACAACCGGATATTAACAAATTCCATCTGCCACATAACGCGGGCACGGCTCTCGAAAATTTATACCCCGCAGGGTGTCCCAACTTAGCCCATGATAAGCTCTCGCGATCAACGAAGGATATTCCTTCTCCCGGAAGACCCGATCAGTCTCGAATCCGGCTACAAGACATTTCGACAGAATAAAACAAGACCAGCAAAGCCGCCCGATGCCGACAATCCCGATAGGAGCTGCACATATCTTGTTCTCGTGGCAACACGGATGAGACATCCTACGAGTAAAACCAAACCTCGAGTTTCCCGAGGGGGCCCATGATCTACTCGGTTCGGGCCAACACTTAGACAAGCATTGGCCCGGGGCTAAATAAAGATGACCCTTGGGTTAATTACTCCCAAGGGAAATGTAGGTGGTGGTGAGGCAAATGGTAAAACCAATGTTGGGCCTTCTGGAGGAGTCTTATTCAAAGCGAACTGTCAAGGGGTCCCATAAATCACCCGACCGCGTTAGGGACGCAAAATCCGGGAACATAATACCGATATGACGGAAACTAGGGCGGCAAGAGTGGAACAAAACACCAGGCATAAGGCCGAGCCTTCCACCCTTTACCAAGTATATAGATGCATTAATAATATAAGATATATTGTGATATCCCAACAAGTAAACATGTTCCAACAAGGAACAACATCTCCATGTTCCAACAAGGAACAAACTTCATCTTCACCTGCAACTAACAACGCTATAAGAGGGGCTGAGCAAAGCGGGAACATAGCCAAACAACGGTTTGCATAGGAAAGGTGTCAAAGGTTAGAGGCTGACATGGCAATTTGGGATGGCTTGATAAACAGGTAATAGGTAGCGCAGCATAGCGATAGAACGAAACAACTAGCATAGCAATGATAGTAGTGAGATCTAGGGTAGCGGTCATCTTGCCTGAAATCCCGCTAGGAAGAAGAACGAGTCCATGAAGAAGATGAAGCCACGAAGACGAACCAAGCGTAGACGAACGAATCCTCACGATTGCAACGAAGCGGGAACTAACAAGAAGAAGCACACAACATAGTAAACACACCACACATGAACAAGACATGATGCTCAACCAAGCATGATGCATGACAAAGCTACATGAAGCTACTCATGGCAAGAGACGATGCAAACAAGAGCAACACATCAAAGCAAGTTTAAATGAGGCCGGGAACAACATATCACAATTCCGGTAAGTCCTCATATGCAAATTTCGAAATTGGTCCAGATCTGAATAAACCTTATGTACAAGTTGTTAAACAGCAAGTTAAGATGCACCAAGATGATCTACACGAAATTCTAGTCAAGTTACATATAAAGTTCATTAGATTCGGAGCTACGGCCTAGAAGATATGAGCAAAACAAGATAAGCATGGCATTGATGCAAAATGCATACAAACATCAAGAAAACACCTCAAAACAAGGATGCAACATGATAATATGAAACTACATGCAAAATCAAGCAAGTTTCATGTAGAGCACACTCCAAAAGGAGCAACGGTTCAACACATACACATGAAACAAGTTTAAAGGACAAGCTGTCCAAAACAGCAACTAGGCATATTGCAAGCATCAAAACAACATGCTACAGGACCTCAACAAGAAAACAAAAGGCATGGGCATGATGTACAGGTAAAGCATGACAAAACATGAACACTGAGCTATCTCCAGAAATCACTAGAACATGCTCAAAAACACATGGCAAGATTGCAAATAATAACAGTTTCAGACTTTGCAGAAAATAACATCAGGTTGCAATGTTTAGAGCTATCAAACAACATGTTACAGGAACTTAACAAGTCAAACTAGACCATGGCATGAATCTACTCAAAGCATATAACAAAAGTCCCTTACTGGCCATGAGCCAAAAAGGATCGGAAAATATGATGGCACCCATGTAAACATAGCAAGTTATATGACAGATTCATACATGGCAGGAACAACAATAAGTAGGCATGTTGGTGAGCTTTAACACTCACCACAGAGCAATGCATGGAATGGAAAGGCAACTCACAGTACGAAGACATGGCATAGAAGCTATACATGGCAAGAACAACATCATAGCATACACGGAACAACTACAACAACCTTGGCAAAATTGAATAACATGTAAACAACCTGCCAGGAAACATTTTATAGCAAAAGTAGAGCTCGATTGAGTCAAGCTATGGCACTCCATAATTGCAAACAAGGGCATGTATGGATAGAGAATAACCATATGTTCAAAACATCCTTACTTAAGTATCTCAAAATAAGCATGGATCTCTCGGTAGCATCGAGTTTACATGGCATAAAAATATCAGCAGAACAGGGGCTGAAATCAGCAACATCATGAAGCCTGGTTTGCATGCTTGTGCTAGTCACCACACAGATAAAAAAAATACATGGCATATACCCCTGTAAAGATGGCATGGCATATTACAAAACACATGTAGGACTCAAGTTCATAGGATGCACACATCAATCATGGAAAAAATGACAAAAGTGCAAGTTCTGATAAGAATCTGAAACTAACATCACATAGCCCTCTTCTAACAGCATTTCGGGCATCAAGATAAGCTCAAATGAAAATGATGCAATGAGATGAAATGATTTACTCGTCGAGGCGAACAATTTGACATATTACACGCACGAAATGGAGCTACGGATGCAGAGATATGATGCGATGAAAATGCATAAAAATACTGGAAACTACGGGGACTTTGTGGAATTTCATACCCTCCGGGAAAAGTCAACGGGACGAGGAGATCCCGGGACGGAGCGGACCGGGGAGGCGGGGGCGTTTGGACGAGATCCCGGTGGATCTCATCCACCTTCTTCTCCGGCGAGGTGGCGGCGAACTCCGGCGAGGAGGAGGCGAGGGGGAGGCGCGGCGCGAGCCGAGACCGGCGGCACGGCGAGGCAGCCTTGTGGCGGGCGCGCGCGCGGCGGACGGGAGGAGCAGTGGAGGAGCTCGAGGCGGAGGAGCCAGCGAAGTCCGCGAGGTCCCAGCGAAGGGCGCGGCGCCGGTCTGTGAGGCGAGGCGAGGGCGCGGGCAAGTGAGCGGCAGCGCGGGCGGAGGCGAGAGGGCGGCGCGGCGAGATCCGCCGGCGGCGCGGAGCGGCGGCGACGGCGGCGCTTGGCGGGAGACGCCGGGCGGCGGGCGGCGAGGCGCTCGGGCACGGGCGGGAGCGGGTTTCAGGCTCGGCGGCGGGATGGGCCATGGGGCCGGAGGCGGCTCGGCGGGCGAGGCGGGCGTGGTGGCGGGTGCCACGTGTCGCGCCCTGGTTCGTCGGGCGGCGGCGGCGCTGGCGGGCGGATACGTCCGTCGGCTGGGATGAAATGTCCGTGGCAAGGGAAGGTTAGGGTAGGTTTGGACCCGGAATTTTTGGGTGAAGTCACATATTTATAGGTAGAGGGAGCTAGGAGAGTCCAAATGAGGAGCGGTTTTCGGCCACGCGATCGTGATCGAACGGCGGAGAGCATGGAGGGGAGTTTGCTGGGTTTTAGGCCACTTTGGAAGGGTGTTGGGCTGCAAAGAGAAAGAGGGGTTTTACGGTTACCCGGTTAACCGTTGGAGTATCAAACGACCTCCAAATGATCCGAAACTTGACAGGCGGTCTACCGGTGCTATACCAAGGCCGCTTGGAAAACCTCAGGCCATTCCGAGAAAGTTTAACACCCGCACATGAAAAGAGGCAAAAGGGGGCGCCGGGGGACATAGGAGTGCCGGATTGCAAAACGGACAACGGGGAAAATGCTCGGATGCCTGAGACGAACACGTATGTAAAATGAAATGCACATGATGACATGATATGAAATGCATATGATGACATGGTAAAGTGCAACACGCAAGCACATGACATGGCAACGACGGCGAATAACTGGCAGACACCTGGTGCATCGAATCCGGGGCGTTAGAACACTCCTCCACTAACAAGAGATCTCATCCCGAGATCTTAGGACCGAGACGGAAGAGAAAAGGGATGAGGTGAAACAAGAACTCAAGAGAAGAATCAAAGAATCGAGAGCACTCGAGAAGAAGAGAGGAACGACGAGAATGACGAGAATCGAAAGCTCACGGAATCAGATAGACTATGAAAGCACTCGTTCTAACCGGAGTGGTTAGAATGAGAAAAGAAACGGATAAGATTGAAAGGATTTAGGCAGCACACCGGTTAAATCATGGAGGAATAGAACTTGAACTTGAGAGGATGGAATGATACTTGACGAAATGAACAAAGCGATGCCTCCGGAAGAACTGAAAGAATTGAATGAAAAAAATTTGAAGGAAGGATTGAATGGAGTTGTTGAGAAAATCAACAACGAAAGAATAAGCTTGTTATGGACTTATGGATTACATCTCAAAATTATGAGGTGATAGCCAACCACAAGCGGAAAAGATTGAATAGCTGAGAGGAACGAAGAAATGCAAAACTCCACTTCAAAAGAATACGGAGAATTAATTGCACTTCGAGATGCAAGAATAAAACTTGAGCTCCTCCAACAAGAATCTTGATGAACTCTTTGGAGAATGAATTAAATCATGACGATCCACCGTGAAGAACTCCGGTAACAAAAAGGATGATGAGATAGAATGAAGGATGAAAAGAATAAGATGAGCCTGCGATGAATTAGATGGAGGATTCCGACGAAATGGCCGAGGAAATTTGAACTCCGGAAAAGAAAAGACGAACGACTTAGATCCAAGAAAATCACTCGTCACGAACAATCTCCAAAGAAAGAATTTATCAACTTGACCACGATGAAATGAGAATAAGAATTATATTATGCTTATCCTCCACCAATTAAATTGATGAGAAGCAATGGATTTGCATACTACTTATTCTTGATGAAAAGGATTGAGAAGTGACATAAAGCAAACTTGAGAAGGTCTTCATGAACCACCGGTAGGATTGAAAAGAACGAATGGATTATTATGATAAACAAGGAAAAGAATCTTGAACGAACCACCGTAAGAATTCGAAATGACTGATGAAAAAGAAATAATCACCGGGAAGAATTAGAAAAGCACAAAGATACTTGAGGGAATTTAGAGAAAAGAGATCGAAGAGATCGCGAACTGATTAACGAATGCTTGAACGCAGCAACGGAAGAATATTGAGACGAACAAAGGGGCACGTATATAGAATAATTGGAAAACGACTTTGAAAACTTGGAACAAAGAAATCTTCCGAAAAGATGGCCTCCGGATGATCGAGAGGGAAAGCAACACCTGAAATACTCCGGATGGATGAAAAGAATTTGCAAGACTGGAAACAATTAGATAGGATAACATCGAGCTAGCTCCATGAACCTCCGGGAGAACGGACAAGATTTAAGAGGAACTCTTCTTCGATCTTCGAATGACGACGAGAAAACACCACCAAAATTACTGAGATACTCCAGAAAAATGAAAAGCGAAGAGGTTGAGCCAACAATGAAATGATTTGAAATTGATCTTGGAGATGGCATCTGACTGATGAAATTCATACTTACGTCAAACTCCGAAAAGAATTGAGAATAACTCCGGGGAAATAGAAGGGTCAGGTAAGATCCTGGGAAAAGACCTGTGGGTTAGGGCCCACTGAAGAGAAAAACACCGTTGAAAAGGGATGATAAACAGATAGATGATGCATCGGAACAATAGAAATATTTGACTGAGGTGACAACCTCGAATTAATTGGAACACGGAAGAATCTCTGAGATGTCTTCGAACTCGGAATGATAGATCTGGCGAGAGGCGAACGAGCAAAGAGAACACTTCGAAGGAAAAGAATATGATTAACCCGAAAAACTTGAATTGAGTCCACTAGAGAAGAAAAGAGATGAAGAATGAGGAATGAGATGAGAATTCACTGGTTGAAATAATTTCTGAAAAGATCAAGAGGTTCGCATTTAATGAAATTGATGGTGAAACAAACTCAGCTCGGGAAGAAGAGGGTGGAGGGCGGAAAACAAAGGCAACTGGAAGGAAAATCGGCGAATATCTTGAAGAGAAAAACCGGTTGAAGAAAGCAAAGGCTTCACACGAGTAGGATGGATACTTGATTACGGACTCCGGTTCTGAGATGAAAAAGGGTGGGCGGGTGGGAAAAGAAAGCAACTGAGGATTGAACTTGCAAATATGAAGGGGTTCGAGTCAACTTGACGAGAAATGCACCGGATAAAAAGAGCTGAGGAACAACTACCAGAAAACCAACTGCGTGAACCTAAAGAAAAATTTGAAGGGGAAGAGGAGTGATTAAAAACACCTACGTCAAGATTCCTGACCAGAGCGACGAAGGGGCAGAGGAGTAAAAAGAATTCCTACTCTCCGATGTAACTAGACTCTGAAAACAGTTTCTTCTAGACTCAACATCGGCCAAACTACACGATCAATCAAGGGGGCTCCTAGGGTCGGTCGAGGCTCTGATACCAACTTGTCACGCCCAATATGCGACCCTATCCAAAGGAACTCGACGGCCCCACCAAGGATAGACCAAGATATTGAAACGCTTTTGCAAGGTGGATATCATTGCATCAACATTACATAATAGATAGGGATACATACATAAGGCACAAATGCCACAAGAATACATCAACATCATATACAAGATCAACATCCGACTACGGATGAAACATAAACAGAAGCTCAAACGACATCCACCCTGCTAGCCCAGGTTGCCGACCTGGAACCTATCCCCTGATCGAAGAAGAAGCAGAAGAAGAACTCCAATACAAGCAAACATCGCTCTCGCGTCATGATCATCGCAAAACCTGTACCTGCAACTGTTGTTGTAGTAATCTGTGAGCCACGAGGACTCAGCAATCCCATTACCATGGGTATCAAGACTAGCAAAGCTAATGGGAAAGGAAGGGGTAAAGTGGTGAGGTTGCAGCAGCGGCTAAGCATATATGGTGGCTAACATACGCAAATGTGAGCGAGAAGAGAAACAAAGGAACGGTCGTCAACTAGTAATGATCAAGAAGTGATCCTGAACTCCTACTTACGTCAAACATAACCCAGAAACCGTGTTCTCCTCTCGATCAACCCCGAAAAGAGACACTCACGGTTACGCACACGGTTGGTGTATTTTAGAAGAGTTTGCTTCGAGTTTACTACAACCGGATGTTAAAAAATTCCCATCTGCCACATAACCGCGGGCACGGCTCTCGAAAGTTTATACCCTGCAGGGGTGTCCCAACTTAGCCCATGATAAGCTCTCGCGATCAACGAAGGATATTCCTTCTCCCGGGAAGACCCGATCAGTCTCGGAATCCCGGCTACAAGACATTTCGACGGTAATAAAACAAGACCAGCAAAGCCGCCCGATGCGCCGACAATCCCGATAGGAGCTGCACATATCTCGCTCGAGGCAACACCGGATGAGACATCCAATGAGTAAAACCAAACCTCGAGTTTCCCGAGGGGCCCATGATCTACTCGGTTCGGGCCAACACTTACACAAGCATTGGCCGGGGGGCTAATAAAGATGACCCTTGGGTTAATTACTCCCAAGGGAAATGTAGGTGGTGGTGAGGCAAATGGTAAAACCAACGTTGGGCCTTCTTTGGAGGAGTCTTATTCAAAGAGAACTGTCAAGGGGTCCCATAAATCACCCGACCGCGTTAGGGACGCAAAATCCGGGAACATAATACCGATATGACGGAAACTAGGCGGCAAGAGTGGAACAAAACACCAGGCATAAGGCCGAGCCTTCCACCCTTTACCAAGTATATAGATGCATTAATAATATAAGATATATTGTGATATCCCAACAAGTAAACATGTTCCAACAAGGAACAACATCTCCATGTTCCAACAAGGAACAAACTTCATCTTCACCTGCAACTAACAACGCTATAAGAGGGGCTGAGCAAAGCGGGAACATAGCCAAACAACGGTTTGCATAGGAAAGGTGTCAAAGGTTAGAGGCTGACATGGCAATTTGGGATGGCTTGATAAACAGGTAATAGTAGCGCAGCATAGCGATAGAACGAAGCAACTAGCATAGCAATGATAGTAGTGAGATCCAGGGTAGCGGTCATCTTGCCTGAAATACCGCTAGGAAGAAGAACGAGTCCATGAAGAAGATGAAGCCACGAAGACGAACCAAGCGTAGACGAGCGAATCCTCACGATCGCAACGAAACGGGAACTAACAAGAAGAAGCACACAACATAGTAAACACACCACACATGAACAAGACATGATGCTCAACCAAGCATGATGCATGACAAAGCTACATGAAGCTACTCATGGCAAGAGACGATGCAAACAAGAGCAACACATCAAAGCAAGTTTAAATGAGGTCGGGAACAACATATCAAAATTCTGGTAAGTCCTCATATGCAAATTTCGAAATTGGTCCAGATCTGAATAAACCTTATGTACAAGTTGTTAAACAGCAAGTTAAGATGCACCAAGATGATCTACATGAAATTCTAGTCAAGTTACATATAAAGTTCATTAGATTCCGAGCTACGGCCTAGAAGATATGAGCAAAACAAGATAAGCATGGCATTGATGCAAAATGCATACAAACATCAAGAAAACACCTCAAAACAAGGATGCAACATGATAATATGAAACTACATGCAAAATCAAGCAAGTTTCATGTAGATCACACTCCAAAAGGAGCAACGGTTCAACACATACACATGAAACAAGTTTAAAGGACAAGCTGTCCAAAACAGCAACTAGGCATATTGCAAGCATCAAAACAACATGCTACAGGACCTCAACAAGAAAACAAAAGGCATGGGCATGATGTACAGGTAAAGCATGACAAAACATGAACACTGAGCTATCTCCAAAATCACTAGAACATGCTCAAAACACATGGCAAGATTGCAAATAATAACAGATTTCAGACTTTGCGAGAAAATAACATCAAAGTTGCAATGTTTAGAGCTATCAAACAACATGTTACAGGAACTTAACAAGTCAAACTAGACCATGGCATGAATCTACTCAAAGCATATAACAAAAGTCCCTTACTGGCCATGAGCCAAAAAGGATCGGAAAATATGATGGCACCCATGAAAACATAGCAAGTTATATGACAGATTCATACATGGCAGGAACAACAATAAGTAGGCATGTTGGTGAGCTTGAACACTCACCACAGAGCAATGCATGGAATGGAAAGGCAACTCACAGTACGAAGACATGGCATAGAAGCTATACATGGCAAGAACAACATCATAGCATACACGGAACAACTACAACAACCTTGGCAAAATTGAATAACATGTAAACAACCTGCCAGGAAACATTTTATAGCAAAAGTAGAGCTCGATTGACTCAAGCTATGGCACTCCATAATTGCAAACAAGGGCATCTATGGATAGAGAATAACCATATGTTCAAAACATCCTTACTGAAGTATCTCAAAATAAGCATGGATCTCTCGGTAGCATCAAGTTTACATGGCATAGAAATATCAGTGAAGCAGGGCTGAAATCAGCAACATCATGAAGCCTGGTTTGCATGCTTGTGCTAGTCACCACACAGATAAAAAAAATACATGGCATACACCCTTGTAAAGATGGCATGGCATATTACAAAACACATGTAGGACTCAAGTTCATAGGATGCACACATCAATCATGGCAAAAATGACAAAAGTGCATGTTCTGATAAGAATCTGAAACTAACATCACATAGCCCTCTTCTAACAGCATTTCGGGCATCAAGATAAGCTCAAATGAAAATGATGCAATGAGATGAAATGATTTACTCGTCAAGGCGAACAATTTGACATATTACACGCACGAAATGGAGCTACGGATGCAGAGATATGATGCGATGAAAATGCATAAAAATACTGGAAACTACGGGGACTTGGTGGAATTTCATACCCTCCGGGAAAAGTCAACGGGACGAGGAGATCCCGGGACGGAGCGAACCGGGGAGGCGGGGGCGTTTGGACGAGATCCCGGTGGATCTCATCCACCTTCTTCTCCGGCGAGGTGGCGGCGAACTCGGCGAGGAGGAGGCGAGGCCTTGGGCGGCGCGGCGGCCGGAGACAGGCGGCGGCATGGCCTTGCGAGGCGGCGGCGACAGAAGGAGCGCGGACGCTGCGGCCGGACGGGAGGAGCGGTCGAGGATCCGGCGAGGAGCCAGCAATGGTCCGCGCGAGGTCTTGCGAGCGGGCGCGGCGCTGCGGGAGGAGGCGGCGCTGGGAGGCGAGGTTGGGGCGGGCGGAGCGGAGCGGCGGGGCGGGGCGAAGGCGGCGGGCGGCGGCGCGGAGCGGCGGGGCCAGCCGACGGCAGCTAGCTGGAGACGCTGGGCGGCGGGCGGCGAGGCGCTGGGCGCGGGCGGGAGCGGGCTCAGCGGCGGCGGGATGGAGCCTGCGGGGCCGGAGGCGGGCTCGGCGGGCAGGGGCGCGCGCGGTGGCTGGTGCCACGTGTCGCGCCCTGGTTCGCCGGGCGGCGGCGGCGCTGGTGGGCGGACACGTCCGTCGCTGGATGAAATGTCCGTGGCGGGGGAAGGTTAGGGTAGGTTTGGACCCGGAATTTTTGGGGGAAGTCACATATTTATAGGTAGAGGGAGCTAGGAGAGTCCAAATGAGGAGCGGTTTTCGGCCACGCGATCGTGATCGAATGGCGGAGAGCATGGAGGGGAGTTTGCTGGGTTTTAGGCCACTTTGTAAGGGTGTTGGGCTGCAAAGAGAAAGAGGGGTTTTACGGTTACCCGATTAACCGTTGGAGTATCAAACGACCTCCAAATGATCCGAAACTTGACAGGCGGTCTACCGGTGCTATACCAAGGCCGCTTGGCAAACCTCGGGCCATTCCGAGAAAGTTTAACACCCGCACACGAAAAGAGGCAAAAGGGGGCGCCGGGGGACATAGGAGTGCCGGATTGCAAAACGGACAACGGGGAAAATGCTCGGATGCATGAGACGAACACGTATGCAAAATGAAATGCACATGATGACATGATATGAAATGCATATGATGACATGGTAAAGTGCAACACGCAAGCACATGACATGGCAACGACGGCGAATAACTGGCAGACACCTGGCGCATCGAATCCGGGGCGTTACAACCTACCTGGGCTTACCTCCTGGGGAGCCCACCTGGACGGCCCAGCTGGCTGGCCCAGCCCACCAGGGGCATGCCTGTCTTCTTCTGAAGGAAATATGCCCTAGAGGCAATAATAAAGTTATTATTTATTTCCTTGTACCATGATAAATTTTTATTATTCATGCTAGAATTGTATTAACCGGAAACATAATACATGTGTGAATACATAGACAAACAGATAGTCACTAGTATGCCTCTACTAGACTAGCTCATTAATCAAAGATGGTTGTGTTTCCTAACCATAGACATGTGTTGTCATTTGATTAATGGGATCACCTCATTAGGAGAATGATGTGATTGACATGACCCATTCCGTTAGCTTAGCACTTGATCGTTTAGTATATTGCTAATGCTTTCTTCATGACCTATACATGTTCCTATAACTATGAGATTATGCAACTCCCGTTTACCGGAGGAACACTTTGGGTACTACCAAACGTCACAACATAACTGGGTGATTATAAAGGAGTACTACAGGTGTCTCCAAAGGTACATGTTGGGTTGGCGATTTGAGATTAGGTTTTGTCCTCCGATTGTCGGAGAGGTATCTCTGGGCCTTCTCGGTAATACACATCACATAAGCCTTGCAAGCATTACAACTAATGAGTTAGTTGTGAGATGATGTATTACGGAACGAGTAAAGAGACTTACCGTAACGAGATTGAACTAGGTATTGATACCGACGATCGAATCTCGGGTAAGTAACATACCGATGACAAAAGGAACAACGATATCGTTATGCGGTTTGACCGATAAAGATCTTCGTAGAATATGTAGGAACCAATATGGGCATCCAGGTTCCGCTATTGGTTATTGACCGAGAATGGTTCTAGGTCATGTCTACATAGTTCTCGAACCCGTAGGGTCCGCACGCTTAACGCTTCGATGACAGTTCATTATGAGTTTATAAGTTTTGATGTACGAAGGTTGTTCGAGTCCGGATGTGATCACGGACATGACGAGGAGTCTCAAATGGTCGATACATAAAGATTGATATATTGGAAGCCTATGTTTGGACTTCGGAAAGGTTCCAGATGAAAACAGGAAATTACCGGAACACCGGGGGGTTACCGGAACCCCCCGGGGGGTCTATGGGCCTTTATGGGCCATAGGGAGAAGAGGAAGGGCCGCGGGGGCAGGCCGCGCCCCCTCCCCTCTAGTCCGAATAGGACAAGGAGAGGGGGCGCCCTTCCCTCTTCCCCCTCCTCCAATCCTAATCCAACTAGGAAGGGGGGAGTCCTACTCCCGGTGGGAGTAGGACTCCTCCAGGCGCGCCCCCCCTTGGGCTGGCCGCACCCCCCCTTGCTCCTTTATATACGGGGGCAGGGGGGCACCCCATGACACACAAGTTGATCTACGGATCGTTCCTTAGCCGTGTGCGGTGCCCCCCTCCACCATATTCCACTTCGGTCATATCGTCATGAGCTTAAGCGAAGCCCCGCGGCCGGAGAAGTCATATCGTCATGAGCTTAGGCGAAGCCCCGCGTCGGTGGAGCATCATCATCGTCACCACGCCATCGTCTCGACGGAACTCATCCCGACACTTTGCTGGATCGAGTCCGGGATCGCCATCGAGCTGAACGTGTGCAGAACTCGGAGGTGCCGACGCTCGGTGCTTGGATCGGTCGGATCGTGAAGACGCACGACTACATCAACAGCGTTGTTATAACGCTTCGCTTTCGGTCTCACGAGGGTACGTGGACGACACTCTCCCTCTCGTTGCTGTGCCATCACCATGGTCTTGCGTGTGCGTAGGAAATTTTTGAAATTACTACGTTCCCCAACAAATGGTATCGAGCCTGGTTTTATGCGTTGATGTCATATGCACGAGTAGAACACAAGTGAGTTGTGGGCGATATAAGTCATACCGCTTACCAGCATGTCATACTTTGGTTCAGCGGTATTGTGAGATGAAGCGCCCGGACCGACATTACGCCAGACGCTTACGCGAGACTGGTTTCACCGCTTGAGCACTAGTTGCTTAAAGGTGACCGGCGGTGTCCGTTTCTCTCACTTTAGTTGAACTGAGTGTGGCTACGCCCGTCCTTGCGAAGGTTAAAACAGCACCAACTTGACAAACTATCATTGTGGTTTTGATGCGTAGGTAAGAACAGTTCTTGCTCAGCCCGTAGCAGCCACGTAAAACTTGCAACAACAAAGTAGAGGACGTCTAACTTGTTTTTGCAGGGCATGTTGTGATGTGATGTGGTCAAATACGTGATGCTATATTGTATGAGATGATCATGTTTTGTAACCGAGTTATCGGCAATGGCAGGAGCCATATGGTTGTCGCTTATTGTATGAAATGCAAAGCCATGTAATTGCTTTACTTTATCACTAAGCAGAGCGATAGTCGAGAAGCAATAGTTGGCTAGACGACAACGATGCTACGATGGAGATCAAGGTGTCGCTACCGGTGACGATGGTGATCATGACGGTGCTTGGCGATGGAGATCACAAGCACAAGATGATGATGACCATATCATATCACTTATATTGATTGCATGTGATGTTTATCCTTTATGCATCTTATCTTGCTTTGGTTGACGGTAGCATTATAAGATGATCTCTCACTAAAATTATCAAGAAGTGTTCTCCCTGAGTATGCACCATTGCGAAAGTTCTTCGTGCTGAGACACCACGTGATGATCGGTGTGATAGGCTCTACGCTCAAATACAACGGGTGCAAAACAGTTGCGCACGCGAATACTCAAAGTTAAACTTGACGAGCCTAGCATATAATAGATATGGCCTCGGAACACGGAGACCGAAGGTCGAGCGTGAATCATATAGTAGATATGATCAACATAGTGATGTTCACCATTGAAACTACTCCATCTCACGTGATGATCGGACATGGTTTAGTTGATTTGGATCACGTAATCACTTAGATGACTAGAGAGATGTCTGTCTAAGTGGGAGGTTTTAATATGATTAATTAAACTTAAATTTATCATGAACTTAGTACCGATAGTATTTTTGCTTGTCTATGTTTCTTTGTAGATAGATGGCTCGTCTTTGTTGTTCCGTTGAATTTTAATGCGTTCCTTGAGAAAGCAAAGTTGAAAGATGATGGTAGCAATTACACGGACTGGGTCCGAATTTGAGGATTATCCTCATTGCTGCATGTAAGAATTACGCCCCGAAGCACCGCTGGGTGCGAGCCTCGCTGATGCAACCGACGACGTTAAGAACGTTTGGCGAGCAAAGCGATGACTACTCGATAGTTCAGTGTGCCATGCTTTACGGCTTAGAACCGGGTCTTCAACGACGTTTTGAACGTCATGGAGCATATGAGATGTTCCAGAGTTGAAGTTAATATTTCAAACAAATGCCCGGATTGAGAGATATGAAGTCTCCAATAAGTTCTATAGCTGCAAGATGGAGGAGAATAGTTACGTCGGTGAACATATACTCAAAATGTCCGGGTATAATAATCACTTGATTCAACTGGGAGTTACTCTTCCGGATGATAGTGTCATTGATGAATTCTCCAATCACGCCACCAAGCTACAAGAGCTTCGTGATGAACTATAATATGCAAGGGATGACCAAAACAATTCCCGAGCTCTTCGCAATGCTAAAAGTCATGGAGGTAGAAATCAAGAAAGAGCATCAAGTGTTGATGGTCAACAAGACCACTAGTTTCAAGAAAAGGGCAAAGGGAAGAAGAAGGAACTTCAAAAGAACAGCAAGAAAGTTGCTGCTCAAGAGAAGAAACCCAAGTCTGGACCTAAGCCTGAAATCGAGTGTTTTACCGCAAGCAGACCGACATTTGAAGCGGAACTGCCCCAAGTATTTGGCGGATAAAAAGGATGGCAAGGTGATCAAAGGTATATGTGATATACATGTTATTGATGTGTACCTTACTAATACTCGCAGATAGTACCTAGGTATTTGATCTGGTTCATTGCTAATATTTGCAACTCAAAACAGGAACTATGGATTGCGAAGATTGGCTAAGGGCGAGGTGACGATCGCGCGTGGAAATGGTTCCAAAGTCGATGTGATCGCGGTCGGCACGCTACCTCTACATCTACCATCGGGATTAGTTTTAGACCTAAATAATTGTTATTTGGTGCCGCGTTAGCATGAACATTATATCTGGATCTTGTTTGATGCGAGACGATTATTCATTTAAGACAGAGAATAATGGTTGTTCTATTTATATGAATAATATCTTTTATGGTCATGCACCCTTGAAGAGTGGTCTATTTTATTGAATCTCGATAGTAGTAATACACATATTCATAGTGTTGAAACCAAAAGATGCAGAGTTGATAATGATAATGCAACTTATTTGTGGCACCGCCGCTTGGGTCATATCGATGTAAAACGCATGAAGAAACTCCATACCGATGGGCTTCGAATCACTTGATTATGAATCACTTGGTACTTGCGAACCGTGCCTCATGGGTAAGATGACCAAAACGCCGTTCTCGGAACTATGGAGCGAGCAACTGATTTGTTGGAAATCATACATACCGATGTTTGTGGTCCAATGAATGTTGAGGCACGCGCGGGTATCGTTATTTTCTCACCTTCACAGATGACTTGAGCAGATATGGGTATATCTACTTAATGAAACACAAATCTGAAACATTTGAAAAGTTCAAAGAATTTCAGAGTGAAGTGGAAAATCATCGTAACAAGAAAATAAAGTTTCTACGATCGGATCATGGAGGAGAATATTTGAGTTACGAGTTTGGTTTACATTAGAAACAATGTGGAATAGTTTCGCAACTCACGCCACCCGGAACACCACAGAGAAATGGTGTGTCCGAACGTCGTAATCGTACTTTACTTGATATGGTACGATCTATGATGTCTCTTACTGATTTACCGCTATCGTTTTGGGGATATGCTTTAGAGACGGCCGCATTCACGTTAAATAGGGCACCATCTAAGTCCGTTGAGATGACACCGTATGAACTGTGGTTTGGCAAGAAACCAAAGTTGTCGTTTCTTAAAGTTTGGGGCTGCGATGCTTATGTGAAGAAACTTCAACCAGATAAGCTCGAACCCAAATCGGAGAAATGTGTCTTCATAGGATACCCAAAGGAGACTGTTGGGTACACCTTCTATCACAGATCTGAAGGCAAGATTTTCGTTGCTAAATTCGGATCCTTTCTAGAGAAGGAGTTTCTCTCGAAAGAAGTGAGTGGGAGGAAAGTAGAACTTGATGAGATAATCAGATCTGCTCCCTTATTGGAAGGTAGTTCACCACAAGAAATGGTTCCCGTGACAACTACACCAATTAGTGAGGAAGCTAATGATGTTGATCATGAAACTTCAGATCAAGTTACTCTTGAACTCGAGGTCAACCAGAGTAAAATACGCACTGAGTGGTACGGTAATCCTATTCGGAAGTCATGTTACTTGACCATGGCGAACCTACAAACTATGAAGAAGCGATGGTGAGCCCAGATTCGCGAATGGTGGAAGCCATGAAATCTGAGATGGGATCCATGTATGAGAACAAAGTATGGACTTTGGTTGACTTGCCCGATGATCGGCAAGCCATTAAGAATAAATGGATCTTTAAGAAGAAGACTGACGCCGATGGTAATGTAGCTGTCTACAAAGCTCGACTTGTTGCAAAAGGTTTTCGACAAGTTCAAGGGGTTGACTACGATGAGACTTTCTCACCAGAAGCGATGCTTAAGTCTGTCCGAATCATGTTAGCAATTGCCGCATTTTATGATTATGAAATTTGGCAAATGGATGTAAAACTGCATTCTTGAATGGATTTCTAGAAGAAGAGTTGTATATGATGCAACCAGAAGGTTTTGTTGATCCAAAGGGCACTAACAAAGTGTGCAAGCTCCAGCGATCAATTTATGGTCAGTGCAAGCCTCTCGGAGTTGGAATAAACGCTTGATAGTGTGATCAAAGCATATGGTTTTATCAGACTTTTGGAGAAGCTTGTATTTACAAGAAAGTGAGTGGGAGCTCTGTAACATTTCTAATATTATATGTGGACGACATATTATTGATTGGAAATGATATAGAATTTCTGGATAGCATAAAAGGATACTTGAATAAAAGTTTTTCAATGAAAGACCTCGGTGAAGCTGCTTACATATTGGGCATCAAGATCTATAGAGATAGATCAAGACGCTTAATTGACTTTCACAAAGCACATATCTTGATAAAGTTTTGAAGAAGTTCAAAATGGATCGTGCAAAGAAAGGTTTTTACTCAGACATAAGGTATAAGATTGAGTCGACTCAATGCCCGACCACAGCAGAAGATAGAGAGAAAATGAAAGATGTTCCTATGCTTCAGCCATAGGCTCTATCATGTATGCAATGTTGTGTACCAGACGACATATGCTTAGCAAGAAGCTTGGCAGGAAGGTACCAAAGTAATCCAGAGTGGATCATGGACAGCGGTCAAGAACATCTGAAATACGAAAAGGACTAAGGATATGTTTCTTGTATATGGATGTGACAAAGAGCTAGTCGTAAATGGTTACGCCGATGTAAGCTTTGACACCGATCCCGACGATTCTAAATCGCAAACCGGATACGTGTTTTTATTAAACGGTGGAGCTGTCGGTTGGTGCAGTTCTAAACAAAGCGCCGTGGCGGGATCTAAATGTGAAGCGGAGTACATAGCTGCTTGGAAGCAGCAAATGAAGGAGTCTAGATGAAAGAGTTCATTTCGATCTAGGTGTCATACCTAGTGCATCGGGACCGATGAAGATCTTCGTGACAATCTTGGTGCAATTGCCTTGGCAAAGGAATCCAGATTTCACAAGAGGACCAAGCATATCAAGAGACGCTTCAATTCCATTGGGACCAAGTCCAAGTGGGAGACATAGAGATTTGCAAAATACATACGGATCTGAATGTTGCAGACCGCTGACTAAGCCTCTTCCACGAGCAAAACATGATCAGCACCAAGACTCCATGGGTGTTAGAATCATTTGTGTAATCTAGATTATTGACTCTAGTGCAAGTGGGAGATCAAGGAAATATGCCCTAGAGGCAATAATAAAGTTATTATTTATTTCCTTATACCATGATAAATGTTTATTATTCATGCTAGAATTGTATTAACCGGAAACATAATACATGTGTGAATACATAGACAAGCAGATAGTCACTAGTATGCCTCTACTAGACTAGCTCATTAATCAAAGATGGTTGTGTTTCCTAACCATAGACATGTGTTGTCATTTGATTAATGGGATCACCTCATTATGAGAATGATGTGATTGACATGACCCATTCCGTTAGCTTAGCACTTGATCGCTTAGTATATTGCTAATGCTTTCTTCATGACCTATACATGTTCCTCGTAACTATGAGATTATGCAACTCCGTTTACGGAGGAACACTTTGGTACTACCAAACGCCACAACGTAATCGGGTGATTATAAAGGAGTACTACAGGTGTCTCCAAAGGTACTTGTTGGGTTGGCGATTTCGAGATTAGGTTTTGTCACTCCGATTGTCTGGAGAGGTATCTCTCGGCCTTCTCGATAATACACATCACATAAGCCTTGCAAGCATTACAACTAATGAGTTAGTTGTGAGATGATGTATTACGGAACGAGTAAAGAGACTTACGTAACGAGATTGAACTAGGTATTGATACCGACGATCGAATCTCGGGTAAGTAACATACCGATGACAAAAGGAACAACGATATCGTTATGCGGTTTGACCGATAAAGATCTTCAGAGAATATGTAGGAACCAATATGGGCATCCAGGTTCCGCTATTGGTTATTGACCGAGAATGGTTCTAGGTCATGTCTACATAGTTCTCGAACCCGTAGGGTCCGCACGCTTAACGCTTCGATGACAGTTCATTATGAGTTTATAAGTTTTGATGTACCAAGGTTGTTCGAGTCCCGGATGTGATCACGGACATGACGAGGAGTCTCAAATGGTCGAGACATAAAGATTGATATATTGGAAGCCTATGTTTGACTTGAAAGGTTCCGGATGAAAACAGGAAGTTATTCGGAACACCGGGGTTACCGGAACCCGGGGGTCTATGGGCCTTGATGGGCCATAGGGAGAAGAGGAAGGGCGGCCAGGCAGGGCGCGCCCCCTCCCCTCTAGTCCGAATAGGACAGGGAGAGGGGGCGCCCCTTCCCTCTTCCCTCCTCCAATCCTAATCCAACTAGGAAGGGGGGGAGTCCTACTCGGTGGGAGTAGGACTCCTCCACGCGCGCTTCTTGGCTGGACGCACCCCCCTTGCTCCTTTATATACGGGGCGGGGGCACCCCATGACACACAAGTTGATCTACGGATCGTTCCTTAGCCGCAGCGGTGCCCCTCCACCATATTCCACTTCGTCATATCGTCATGAGCTTAGAAGCCTCGCGACCGGAGAAGTCATATCGTCATGAGCTTAGGCGAAGCCCTGCATCGGTGGAGCATCATCATCGCCACCACGCCATCGCGGCCGTGGAACTCATCCTCGACACTTTGCTGGATCGAGTCCGGGATCGCCATCGAGCTGAACGTGCAGAACTCGGAGGTGCCGACGCTCGGTGCTTGGATCGGTCGGATCGTGAAGAAGTACGACTACATCAACCGCGTTGTTATAACGCTTCCGCTTTCGGTCTACGAGGGTACGTGGACAGACGCTCTCCCCTCTCGTTGCTATGCCATCACCATGGTCTTGCGTGTGCGTAGGAAAAATTTTGAAATTACTACGTTCCCCAACATCTTCCCCATGCCAGCGCATGAAGCAGCTCGGTGGCGAGCGTCGATGTCGCGCTTGGCCACCTCCTGCTTGCAGCCGCCTCCCTGATGTCGCCCTGGAGATGCCACGCACCCCCCAGGCCCACTCGCTCTCTCCCCGAGCTCCTCTCCTCCTCTGGCTCTCTCGCACGCAACCACCAAGCGCTGTCGTCGCCGCCGACGAGCACAACCGCAGCCATCGCCTCTCCCTCGCCTCTCCGTGCTGTCCAGAGACTCCGCCTCGATGCCACGGAGCCCCAAGACGAAGCACGCGCCCGTGGGACGCTCGAAGCGAAGCCATCATCCTCATCCTCACCGTCGGACGCCAAAGATCCCCCTCGCTGCCCCGCTCGCTTCAGCCCCTCCCCGAGCTCGCCGACTCGCTCGTCGTGTTCACCGTGAGCTGTTGATCATCCTCCCCCTCTTCGTTCTCTCTCCTGCACTCCGTAGCCACCGCGCCCCTCTCGCCCGACTGTGCCGCCGCCTGCACTCGTCGCCGACGTAGCTCCGGTGATCATTTGGTCCCGGGCGTGTGTCCAACATGCTCACCACCGCGCGTAGGGCCTCCCTAGCGCCTCGCTGCGCTCGCTAACGCACTGCAGCAACCGCGCCCATGTGTCCCGAGCTCCGGCCTCCGCCCGGCTCATCACCGACGCCGTTGAACACCACCCCAGCAGCCGCAGCTGCCACCGTCCGACGCGCCTCGTCGCGCCGGTCCCGCAGAACCCATCCGCACGGCCTCTCGTCGCCGGAAACGGCCGGACGAGGACCTCCGCCATGTCCTGCTTAGCGCCGGCGGCTAATCGCCGGTTAGCCGACGTGCCCGTCATTAGATTAGGGACTAACTAACCCTATTAGTTTAACCCCTAGACACTTACAACCGGGACCCACTGGTTCAATTAACAGGCTAACTAAATTAGTTAGATTTAATCTAATCCGATGGACCCATGGGTCAGCATTGACTTTGCTGACGTGGCGTTTGACTGGTCCCACCCGTCGTGAGTCGACTAATACGAGTCATCGACGATGGGACCCTTACGACGAGTTTGACCTGGACCGGCCCTGTTGACTTTGACATCACAGTGATGTCATGCTGACGCAGTTAATTATTTTCTGGATTTATTCTTATTCAGGAAATTTTAGAAAATAGTGCTAACTTCAAAAATTCATAGAAATTAATCTGTAACTCCAAATCAAACAAATTATATATGAAAAATGATCAGAAAAATTCAATCTATTCATATGTACCTTTTGCATGCATGTTTGAACAACCTAAGGTTGTTGTATATGGCAATTTGCATAATTGGCATTTAAATAAGCACATATGGAGTTTGAATTTGAACCCTTGGTTCAAACCAACTTCATTTAATCTCGTTTCTAGTTGCATTAGCTCAAACCACAACATATTGCCATGTCATGATCATGCATCATATGGTTTGCATTGCATTGATTGTGTTCTTCCTTGTTTGTCGGTATTTGTCCCCTCTTAGTAGACGAGGTTCCGACGATGAGTTCGATGACACCGATGAAGAGCTATATTATCTTCAGAAGTGCCAGGTAAGCAAAACCCCCTTGTTCATTCCGATACAATCCCACTCTCTCGCTCCTGCTCTCTTTTACTCCATTAGGACAACAACGATTCAACTGTTCCATGCTGCGGTAGTTGAACCCTTTTCCTCTGCATGACCTGTCATTGCCACAGTAAATAGATGAAACCCACTATAGCATGAGTAGGAGTTGTTTGAGCCCTGATGTGCCTACTCATTCATGTTTGTTTGTCATCCTGCTAATGCTTAGAGTTGAGTCATGTCTGATTCATCGGGGATGAATTGTAATGTGGTGAACATGTCCTACTGTTGAGAGCTAAGTGTGTGAACACGATTTGGTAAAGGTAGCGGTGAGAGGCCATGTAGGAGTACATGGTGGGTTGTCTCATTGCAGCCGTCCTTAGGAACTGAGTTCTGTGTTTGTGGTCCATGAACAGTTACTTCCACGCATTGGAATGCTTAAGTGCCCCTCTCGACTTATTAATCCACCTGATCTTTGTCCAAGATTTGCAACTAGTTTCTGGTGTTTGTAGGTTGTGTTAGTAGTCTACCAAGTGGCACCCGGTACAGGTGGGCTTGGGATAGACTAGGCACCGTGGCATGGTGTACCAAGCGTAGATCCATCCATCGAGGTGGGCTTGGGAACCCTGCACACATCGTTTGGGGCCGTGATCGACACCCCGGCCGGATCTCCTTGCAGATGGAACCCGAATAGGCGATAAACCTGGACTAGAGACTTGTGTGGTTAGTCAGGTCGTGGCCGACACCCTCGCTGGGCTTCCGCTTGAAGGTTGCCAAGTACATGTCGTGTAAAAGGCGATAAGTGGTGAGAGCGTGTGTGAAGAAGTACACCCCTGCAGCGTTAACATGATCTATTCGAATAGCCGTGTCCGTGGTAAAGGACTTCTGGGTTGCCTGTATAGTTCATAGACAAGTGAAAGTGGATACTCTAAAATGCGCAAGATAAGCGTGAGTGCTATGGATGGCGTTCTCGTAGGGAGACGGGAGCGGATCCATAGTGGTGTATTGGTATGGTTAATATGTGGACTCGTGTGCGCCACCTCAAAAGAGTTACTTGTAGTCATAGTTTAGGATAGCCACCGAGTCAAAGCTGGCTTGCTGTAGTTTAACTCCACCACCCCTTTGTTGATACCGATGCATATGTAGTTAGTTCTGGCGTAAGTCTTGCTGGGTACATTTGTACTCATGTTTTCCTATTTTATGTTTTGCAGAGAGACTTCAGTCTCGCTAGTAGTTCCGTGTGGACTTCGACGTTTAGCTTGTTACCTCAGCTACGATCTTGTACCCTTGGGAGGGTCTTGTAGATAGTCAGGCTTCTTAGCTATTCATTTGTAGTTGTCTATACTCAGACAAGTTAAGCTTCCGCATGTCCTTGTTGCTTGTATGCTTTATATGTTGGGTCATGAGACCCATGTTTGTAATACTTGGCTCCTTGGAGCCTAATGAATAAATACTTTGAGTTGTAGCCTCTCTTATGGGGAAATGTAGTCTAGTGCTTCCACTGAGCCATAGTAGTCTGCTACAGCCTGGTTTACCGGAGTCCTGCTAGCCTAGCACTACTGCTCCGGAACACTTAGACTGGCCAGCATGTGATTCACATCGTTCCTGTGTCTGTCCCTTCGGGGAAATGTCACGCGGTGACTTCGGAGTCTGCTAGCCTGCTACATGTTTCGGTTTCCTGAGTCCTGTTAGCCTAGTTGCTACAGCCAGATTCACACGTCAATCGACATGCTCGATGTTGTTTCATGTATGCCTGTCCCCGTAAGTTAGTGCCACTTTGGGTTCACGACTTGTCATGTCGGCCCGGGTTCTCTGTCATATGGATGCTAGCGACACTATCATATACGTGAGCCAAAAGGCGCAAACGGTCCCGGGCCAGGTAAGGCGACACCCATGGGAATACCGTGCGTGAGGCCGCAAAGTGATATGAGGTGTTACATGCTAGATCGGTGTGATTTAGAATCGGGGTCCTGACAATTCCCTCTTATGTAATCGACCTCATGTAACCCTACATCTCTCCGGTGTCTATATAAACCGGAGAGCATAGTCCGGATAGGACAGATTCATTACCATATACTCATAGGCTAGACTTCTAGGGTTTAGCCATTACGATCTCGTGGTAGATCAACTCTTGTAACACTCATATTCATCAAGATCAATCAACCAGGAAGTAGGGGTATTACCTCCATAGAGAGGGCTCGAACCTGGGTAAACATTGTGTCCCCCGTCTCATGTTACCATCGATCCTAGACGCACAGTTCGGGACCCCCTACCCGAGATCCGCCGGTTTTGACACCGACACTCGTGCCCACCCCTGCACCCACCGCAGCGATGGTCCCCATGTGTTTTCCTGCACCCTCCGCGCCCGTGCCCGTGTGTGCACCGCCCTCAGCATCAATGGGATGCCGCCGTCGACCGCTACCTTGAAGCGCTGCGTGTTGCCGTCCTCCCGCGCCCCGCTCGTCGATCGCGCGATGATAGGATGTTTGATTTCCAAGTGAAGAACATTATGTGCTGCATTGAAGAATTCAACAACGGTGTCTTGGAGGATGACAACGACAACGCTTTCACGGCACTCCACCTCCGCTGGAATTAGTTTTTTTGGGTTTCATATTGTATCTCGATCTTATGAATATAAAGTCACAAAGCATCCCTCCATTTCTTATGACAAGCAAATGATGCCCCTCCCACCCTCACCCCGGCGGTCTCCACCTCCTCAGGTGATCTCCTCCCCTAGCCACCAATTTTTAGTTTCTCTCCAATACATCTCTCCGGCGTTCTGAGATCTACACTCCCATACCCATCTTCCATGGGTTCTGTTGATGGATCCACCCTTGGCTTGAACTTCTCCAAGGGTTTGGCCTTTGCGGATAAGGTTTCTCAATCTACGGGCATTTCGGTGCACCCCATGGATGACGCGGGCTTATTCACTATGGTAGTCTCTTTTGGTCGCCATGCTTTTCATTTGGATGAAGATTCAGTGGCAGCGACGCTTGAGGCAGCCATTGGAGGTTCAGCCATTGAGTTTATGGTTTTCTTGATCAAGGATAATGTTTTTGGCTTTCAAGTGTCTTGCAAGGCCATAGCTATGATCATTCTCAAGCTTCGATCGTTCTCTTGTGATCATTTTAAATGTTTTTTTCATCTTTGGGGGAACGGTGGCCCAAATTGGGGCCGTGAGTTCAAACTTTGGAAATTGGAATGTGATGCTGAATGGATCATTGTTAGTCCTTCTAAACGTTGTGCTGCCCTTGGTTTGTTGGCTATGCACTCCAAGCCATCAGTCTTCAGTAAGATCTTCTCATGCCACTGCCAAGAAGCTTTCTTTTTCAATATTTCAGAATTATCCTGCTTGTCGTGGTTATCATTATCCGGCCACACAAAATTGCATTCAAACTGTTGAAGATGCAGGGTACACGCTTCCTGTGCATGAGATGGTTGTCATTCATACCTCGCCGCCGGCTGAACTCCGGTGGACGTCGACGAGGCCTTCCATATCTTTTGGCATAGTTCGGGATCTGCTTCCCACGGTGGATTGGTTGCCGTCAATCTCGGGCGGGAATGTTGATTCTTCGAATGTGGACGTGTTAGCCCATGTTGGGTCGTCAACTGCACGTGCCACGGTCCAGGTTGAGCCGGTGAAGTCTATTGGGCCCTCTGTTATTCCATCATCTCAGCAAGAAAAGGAAGATTTTCACAATTTGGTTTCGCGTATGGTTGAGGAAATATTTACGTGTCAAAAGTACTTGGGAAAGGGCCATTTTGTTGTTGCATGCCCGTCCAAGCTTCGTTGTAATTCTTGTCTGTGGGTGGGGCATGGTAAAAAAGATTGTAACAGGTTTGCACGGATTCTGGGTCTGGTATGGCAACCAAAATCCGGTAATGCTGCAACTTCTGAGAATCGCTCATCTCCTACTGAGAATATCTCTCTGACACAGGTTTTACCAAACTTGGACCTCCCTTGCACTTCCACATTTACTTCATCGTCTAGTTCCATCAGCCCCGCTCCCAAGACAACTTCGACCACGCCGCCTGAAACCCCCCTCCGTCGGAGTACTCGCCGTCCGCGGTGAGCACAGGGTGCTCTGCTTTGATGGCTAGCTTCCACATGGACCCTGTGCTGTACGCGCCGCCGGGCCACCACATTGTGGATGGCGGCGACGCTCGTGTGCCTTGGACCTTTGTGATGTCACATACCCCGATTGTGCGCCTGTAACACCCCGGATGTAACTTTACATATTTGTAACTCCAACTCTTGCCATTTTTGGCATTGTGATATGATATTCCCTCCGTGGTTGGGTTTTGTCTTTCATTTTGCATTTTGTCCATGTCATGCATTTCATATCATGTCATCATGTGCATCTCATTTGCATACGTGTTCGTCTCATGATTCCGAGCATTTTCCTCGTTGTCCGTTTTGCAATCCGGCACTCCTATGTCCTCCGGCGTCCCCTTTTACATTTTTCCGTGAGCGGTTACTAAACTTTCTCGGAATGGACCGAGGTTTGTCAAGTGGCCTTGGTACACCACCGGTAGACCACCTGTCAAGTTTCGGGTCATTTGGAGCTTGTTTGGTACTCCAACGGTTAACCGCACTCTCGCAGAGGCCTCTTTTAAGTTGCAGCCCAACACCCCTTCAAAACATCCCAATAACCCATCTAAGTCACTTCCATGCTCTCCGTCGTCGGATCACGATCGTGTGGGCGAAAACTACACTCCATTTGGAGCTTCCTAGCTCCCTCTACCTATAAATATGCCTCCCCCTCCGAATTTCCGGACGAAACCCTAGCATTTTTCCCTCTCCGCGCCGCCGGACGAAATCCGGACGGCGGACCGTCCGCCTTGCCCGGACGAACGCCAGCGCCGCCACGTGTCCTCCGCGCGCCCCGCGCTGCCCTGCCCGGGCCCAAGCGGGCCCGCCCGGCCAGCAGCATCGCCGTCCGCCGCCCGGCGCCGGATCCCGGCGCTCGCGTCCCGCCATGACCGTCGCCGTCGCCTCCTCCGCCTCGCCGCCGGATCTCTCCGCCCTGGACTCCGTCGCCGCCGCCGGCGTCTCCCACTCCGGCAGCCCGGATCCCGCCGCCGCACGTCGCCTCTAGCCGCCTCCCCGGTCGCCTCCGACTCCGGCAGCCTCGCTCCGGCGACGAACCTCGGCTTCCGCGCCCGGATCTCAGATCCACGAAGGTTGACTTTCCCCGAGCCCCGGATTTCATCTGAGTCATTTTCTGCAGATATTTTGTTGCAAATTCAACGCATCATAACTTTGCACCCGTGGCCCCGTTTCGGGCGTGTAGCATACCGAATTGTTCGCCTCGAAGAGTAGATCATTTCATCTCATTGCATCATTTTCATTTGAGCTCATCTTGATGCCCGAAATGCTGGTAGAAGAGGGCTATGTGATGTTAGTTTCATTTCTTAATGTAACATGCACTTTTGTCATTTTGCCATGATTGATGTGTGCACCCTATGATCTTGAGTCCTACATGTGTTTTGTAATATGCCATGCCATCTTTACAGGGTGTATGCCATGTATTTTGTGATCTCTGTGGTGACTAGCACAAGCATGCAAACTAGGCTTCATGATGTTGCTGATTTCAGCCCTGCTTTTGTTGATATTTCTATGCCATGTTAACTTGATGCTACAGAGAGTTCCATGCTTATTTTGAGTTACTTCAGTAAGAATGTTTTGAACATATGGTTATGCTCTATCCATCCATGCCCTTGTTTGCAATTATGGAGTGCCATAGCTTGAGTCAATCGAGCTCTACTTTTGCTATAAAATGTTTCCTGGCAGATTGTTTACATGTTATTCAATTTTGCCAAGGTTGTTGTAGTTGATCCGTGTATGCTATGATGTTTTTCTTGCCATGTATAACTTCTATGCCATGTCTTCTTGATGGATGTATGCTTAGTTTATCATGAAAAGCTCTGTAGTGAGTGCATCGAGCTCGTGAACATGCCTACTTGTTATCTGTTTATGTCATGCCCTGTTTGCTGAATCTGTTAACGAAACTTGCTATGTTTAGGTGGGTACTATTGCATCTTCTGATCCTTTTTGGCTTATGGTCAGTAAGGGACTTTTTTTCTATGCTTTGAGTAGATTAATGCCTTGCCTTGTTTTGCTATTATAAGTTCCTGTAGCATGTTATTTGCTTGCTCTGAACATTGCTTCCTGATGCTGATTCTACCATGTTCAGTATTTTCACCAAGTCTGTGAAGCTGATATATTTTGCACTTTTGCCATGCTTGTTTGGACCTGTTATGGTATGATTTAGCCGTAGCTTAGTGTTCATCTTTTGTCAAGCATCTTGAGTAGATCATTGTCATATGCTTTGTTGGTTCGTTTGGGAGCAGTAGCTTAATTTCTTGTTGCTTGCTAAGTGGTATCATGTTGTTAATGGCAGATTTGTGCCATTCTTGTTTTGCTTGTCATTTGCAAACCGTGCATCCGATTCCGGTGATCTTTATATCGATTTCAACCGAAATCATCTCACCTTTCCATCGGCATACTTGGTTTGCCAATTTGATGCCTGGTTAATCATTTTCCTTCCGGAGCACGCATACGCATTGCATATCACATCTCGCATATCATGCCATGTATTGCATCATGTTGCTTGTGCATTGCACCGTGATTTATTGTGGTTCCATTGTTTGTGTTCTTGCTTTGGGTAGAGCCGGAGACGAGTGCGTGAACGAGGAACCTGTTGAGAAGCGCTTACGAGGATCAAGCTTTCGACAACTCGAGAACCTTGCGAGCAAGATGACCATACCCTCGAAATCACTTCTATCTTTGCTTGCTAGATGCTCGCTCTTTTGCTATGCCTATGCTACGATGCCTATCACTTGCTTATCATGCCTCCCATATTGCCATGTCAAGCCCCTAACCATCCTTTCCTAGCAAACCGTTGATTGGCTATGTTACCGCTTTGCTCAGCCCTCTTATAGCGTTGCTAGTTGCGGTGAAGATGAAGTTTGTTCCTTGTTGGAACATGGAGATGTTGTTCCTTGTTGGAACATGTTTACTTGTTGGGGATATCACAATATATCTATTGTTTAATTAATGCATCTATATACTTGGTAAAGGGTGGAAGACTCGGCCTTATGCCCGGTGTTTTGTTCCACTCTTGCCGCCTAGTTTCCGCATACGGTGTTATGTTCCTTGATTTTGCGTTCCTTACGGTTGGGTGATTTATGGGACCCCTTGACAGTTCGCTTTGAATAAGACTCCAAAGAAGGCCCAACTTTGGTTTTACCATTTCCCACCTAAGCCTTTTTCCCCGGGTTTCGCGAGCCCGAGGGTCATCTTTATTTTAACCCCGGACCGGTGCTCCTTCGAGTGCTGGCCCGACACGAGCAGATCATGGGCCACCTTGGGGAAACTTGAGGCTTGGTTTTACTCAGAGGATGTCTCATCCGGATGTGCCTCGAGAACGAGATATGTGCAGCTCCTATCGGGTTTTGTCGGCACAATCGGGCGGCTTTGCTGGTCTTGTTTTATTCTTTGTCGAAATGTCTTGTAGTCCGGGATTCCGAGATCGATCGGGTCTTCCGGTAGAAGGAATATCCTTCGTTGACCGTGAGAGCTTATAATGGGCTAAGTTGGGACACCCCGCTGGGTATTATCTTTCAAAGCCGTGCCCATGGTTATGAGGCAGATGGGAATTTGTTAATGGTTGTAGAAAACCGAAGTTGACCTTAATTAAAATACACATCAACGCGTGTGTAACCGTGATGGTCTCTTCTCGTGAGTCCGGAAGTGAACACGGTGTTGGAGTTATGTTTGACGTAAGTAGTTCAGAATCACTTCTTGATCGCTACTAGCTTCACGACCGCGCCTTTCTTCTCTTCTCGCTCTCTTTTGCGTAATGTAGCCACCATATATGCTAGTCGCTTGCTGCAGCTCCACCTCACAACTCTGTCCTTCCTATAAGCTTAAATAGTCTTGATCTCGCTGGTGTGAGATTGCTGAGTCCCGTGACTCACAGATTCTACCAAAACAGTTGCAGTGCCGGCGATGCGGTCAGATGACGCAACCGAGCTCAAGTGGGAGTTCGACGAGGAACGTGGTCGTTACTATGTGTCTTTTCCCGATGATCGATGAGTGGAGCCAGGTTGGGACGATCGGGATCTGTGTAGCATTTGGGGTAGTCTTCTTTTATTTTGGTTCCGTAGTCGGACCTTGAGTGTAATCTGGATGATGGATGTTTATTTATGTATTGTGTGAAGTGGCGACTGTAAGCCAACTATGTATCTCTTTCCCTTATGTATTACATGGGTTGTGTGAAGATTACCTCACTTGCGACATTGCTTTCAATGCGGTTATGCCTCTAAGTCGTGCTTCGACACGTGGGAGATATAGCCGCATCGAGGGCGTTACAAGTTGGTAATCAGAGCCATCCCCGACTTAGGAGCCCCCTGCTGATTGTTTGTTGGCGTTGTTGAGTCTAGAACAAAAATGTTTTGAGTCTTAGGATTATATATATATCGGAGAGTAGGATTCTTTTTACTCCCCAGTCCCTTCGTCGCTCTGGTGAGGTCTCCTGACGTAGAAGTTTTGACTCTCCTCTCCTCAAATTTCACTAAAAAAATTTAGGATCACGCGGGTATCTTGGAATCGTTCCGATGGTTTTGTGACGAGAACATTGTTCTTGGTGCCTCCTGACATTTAGGGTTGTGGCGGTGTCCCGGGAGTTGAGCTCGAGGTGTTGTCGTCACAATTTTATCGTTGCAGTTCTGGAATACGAGTTTTGCCGACATCGAAAATCTCTTTTGTACAGTTGTTGGTGAGATAACCCGATAACCCGAAGACAGGCGAGCTCGGGAGTATTGCCATGACTCGATAACGGATTCTTTTCAAGGTCGAGGTACACGATTTCGAAGATTTCTTGGTTATGTGTTGACGGATGGATACAAATGGATCTAGGTATTGTTAGTTTGGGTGATATATTTTGTGTCCCTGTATCCCCAACACAGATTGCATAACCGAAAGTTTGGGAGTTTATAGGTGGGATTCAAGTATCTCTTAGCATTTCTTCCCGCAGATATTTGGTTTGTGATTGGGTAATCCTTACCACTTATTTGTTCCAATCGTACCTTGTTATTTTTTCATCAACTCTTAATCAAGTGGCTTCTTACCTTAATGGACGTGTGATGTTAACTTTGGAATTCATTCGTTCATCTTTGTTCGAATGTTTATTGTGAAGACTATATGTTGCAATTTCTATCCGCTGATTCAACTTGTCTATCTGTCTATCAAAGTGCTAACGGATGTCACCCTCTTCAGGATGGCTCCGCCAACGCGTCTGAATCCGGAACGCAATGATGGGAGTCAGTCGAACCCTCCACCTCCACCTCCGCCTCAGGAGGCATGGCAAGCTATCATGGCAGCCACCAATGCCAATGCTCAGATGATTTTGCAACTCTTGCAAGAGCGTACCCAAGGGCAAGGCAATCAAGGAAATCAAGGCCAAGGCAACAACCAGCCGCACTTTGCTACCCTCAATCAGTTCCTCGTGAATCAGCCGAAGTCTTTCAGTTTCTGTGTCGAGGCCACAGACGCCGACGATTGGCTTGTGGACATCTGCAAACATTTTGAATGTAGCAATGTCAGGCCTGAGGACTTTGTCAAGTTTGCTTCGTTTCAACTCAAGGACCAAGCTGCTGAGTGGTTCCAACAATACAAAGATTCCAGAGGAGGTCGTGTCATTACAGGATGAGTTCCGCCGAGACTTTGAGCTCACCACATTCAAAAGTGTTGTTGAGAGCAAGCGTAAGGAGTTCCGCAATCTCAAGCAAGGCAACATGTCCGTGTATCAATACAATATCCAGTTCGAAACTCGCTCGCTTTGCTAAGCAAGACGTCCACGATGAAAAGAGTATGATCTATCAATTCAGAGGTGGTCTCGGAGAAGATCTGCAATTAGCTCTCGTGCTTTTGAGCGAGAAAAGTATGATGAATTCTACAACATGGCTTTGAAGCAAGAAGCTGCCCAGCTCAAATGTGAGGCTTCTAAGAAGAGAATCAAGGATGCAGTTCGGTCTTCTTCTTCCTCTCAAGTGGCAGCTAAGCAGCAGAAGTTCTACCTTCCACCTCCTCCGTTCCGTCGGCCTTATCGTGAGAAGAACTCGGTGGTCGTGGATCTTCCCACCCGCCCAACCCAGCTATCGAGAACAAGTCTAATTCTCAAGCTCCAAGGTCAAATGCTCCTTACCACCGTCCGCTCTCGTGAGGTGACTTGCAACAAATGTCGCAGAAAGGTCACTATGCGAACAAGTGCTTCAACCAAAGGCGCCTTCCGCCTCCTCCTCCTGTGAGATCTTCAAGCAATGCGGTGGTCAAGCATAATCCCAAGTCTACAAAGGTGAATATGATGAATGCAGCGCAAGCAAGAGGATTCTTCCGATGTGATTATGGGTAATCTTCCGATTAATGATATTCTGCAAAAGTCTTATTTGATCTTTGGTGCATCGCATTCTTTCATGTCATATCCTTTTGCATGAAGCACAATGTTGACACCGAGATTTTGGCCAAAGTTATGCAAGTTGTTTCTCCGGAAAGCTTATGACTTCTAGTTTGATTGCTCCGATGTCTCTATCAAGATGGGCGACTATAGATTTCTGGCTAAACCAATTGTCCTTGGTGACTCGGATATTGATCTTATTCTCGGGATGGATGGCTTTCTCAGCACAAAGCTCGGCTTGATTGTGCTGCTGTGAAATTCAATTGACTCACTCTTCTAATGATGTGATCATCTATGCGCTCGTGATGAAACCATTCGGTTGTTTTCTCTCAATGAGAAGGGCGAGTTGGATGCTATCTCTCGATTCGATCGTTTGTGAGTACCAAGATGTCTTTCCGTAAGAGCTTCGGTATGCCTCCTCACCGCCGCTTGAATTAGTTATCGATCTTGAGCCCGCATGAAACCGTTTGCAAGCGTCCATACAAGCTTGGACCTAATGAGCTGAAGGAATTGAAGAAGCAGCTCGATGAACAAGAGCGTCTGGGTTTGATCAGACCGAGTTCATCTCCTTGGGGTTGTGGAGTTCTTTTTGTCCAGAAGAAGGATGGCACGGACCAACTTTGCGTCGATTACCGTCCATTGAATAAGAAGACTATCAAGAACAAGTATCCACTTCGCAACATCAATGAGCTTTTCGAGCAACTCAAAGGTGCTAAAGTGTTCTCCAAGCTTGACCTTCGTATGGGTTATCATCAGATTCGCATTCGTGAACAAGATATTCCCAAGACAGCATTCAGAACAAGCTTTGGTTCTTATGAATATATTGTCATGTCTTTCGGCCTTGTCAATGCTCCTCCAACATTCTCTCGGATGATGAACTTCATCTTCAACCCCTACACCAATGAATTCGTCTTGGTCTATCTTGATGATATTTTGGTCTTCTCCAAGAATAAGAAGGATCATGCCAAACATTTGCGATTGGTGCTAGACAAGCTCAGAGAGCATCAATTCTATGCGAAGTTTTCCAAATGTGAATTTTGGCTTGATGAAGTGCTTTATCTTGGTCACATCATCTCCGCCAAGGGCATCGCTGTTAATCCGAGAAGGTGTCTGCAGTTGTGAATTGGGAACCTCCTCGAATGTCAAGCAGCTTCAGCGATTTTCTTGGACTTGCAAGCTATTGCGAAGATTCGTTGAGAACTTCTCTAAGATTGCAAAGCCTCTTTCCAACCTCCTCCGAAGCATGTGAAGTATGTCTAGTCTCCACGAGTGTGACGTTGCTTTCAATACTCTCAAAGAGAAACTCGTCACAGCTCTGTCTTAACTCCTCTGATGAATCCAAGCCATTGAAGTTTTCGTGATGCTTCTCTTCAAGGTCTCGGTGCTGTGTTAATGCAAGAGAAAAGAGTTGTGGCCTATACCTCTCGTCATTTGAAGCCCAACGAAAAGAACTACCCCACTCACGATCTTGAGTTGGCGGCGATTGTCCATGCATTAATAACATGGAGACATCTCTTCTTTGGGAAGGAAAGTGGACATTTTCACCGATCACAAGAGTCTCAAGTATATCTTCACTCAACCCAACCTCAACCTCGGGCAAACTCGATGGGTGAAATGATTCAAGAGTACAACCCAAGTATTGAATATACTCGGCAAGGCCAATGTGATTGCAGATGCTTTGAGCGGGAAGGCTTATTGCAACAGATTTAATCCTCAAGCCCTTCCAACCGGATCTCTGTGAAGCTTTCAAGCTGAATCTTCAAGTTGTTCCTCAAGGCTTTCTTGCCAACCTCATAGTCTCTCCTACTTTGGAAGACCAAATTCGTGAGGCTCAACTCCCGGATACCATGGTGAAAAAGGTGAAACGTGGTATCGACAAGGGCATTTCAAGTACAAGTGCTTCCACATTGATGACAAAGATACTCTTTTCTTCGAGGACCGGATTGTGGTTCCTAAGGGTGATCTACATAAAGTCATAATGAGCGAGGCACACAATTCGCTTCTATCCATTCATCCGGAAATACGAAGATGTACCATGACCTCAAGCAGTCATTTGGTGGACTCGAATGAAGCGAGAAATTGCTCAATTCGTGAATGAGTGTGATGTCTGCAGAAGAGTGAAAGCAGAACACCAACGACCAGCTGGTCTCCTCCAACCTCTTGCTATTCCGGAATGGAAGTTTGATCATATTGAAATGGACTTCGTGGATTGGATTTCCTAAGTCCAAGCGTGGAAATGATGCTATCTTCGTTGTCATTGACAAGCTTACTAAAGTGGCTCATTTTCTTCCTATCAAAGAATCTATCACAGCAGCTCGGTTGGCGAGCTATACACATCGAGGATTGTCTCCTTGCACGGCATTCCACAATTGATCTCTTGGACCGTGGCAGCATCTTTACATCCAAGTTTTGGGATTCTTTTCGAAGGCCATGGGCACCAACATTCGTTTCAAAGACAGCTTTCCATCCTCAAACAAGTGGCCAAGTCGAGCGAGTCAATCAAATCCTTGAAGATATGCTCGGGGCTTGTGTCATTTCCTTCGGTATGAAGTGGGAAGATTGTCTTCCATATGCCGAAGTTCTCCTACAACAACAGCTTCCAAGCGAGTTCGGCAAGGCCCCATTCGAAATTCTCTATGGCGAAAGTGTCGTACTCCTCTCAATTGGTCCGAGACAGGTCAACGCCAACTTCTTGGCAACGACTTGATCACGAAGCGAAGAAATGTGCAAAGTCATCGTGAGAATCTCAAAGCCGCGTAATCGCGCGGAAGAGCTATTATGATGACAAGCACCGTGATGTGGCTTTTGAAATCGGAGACCATGTCTACCTCGCGTCTCTCAATGAAAGGCACTCGTCGCCGGTATCAAAGGAGCTTGCCCCTAGATACATGGGTCCTTTCAAGATCATTGGCAAAAGAGGCGATCTCGCCTATCAACTTGAGCTTCCGTCCAACTTCGGGAACGTGCACGATGTGTTCCATGTGTCACAGCTTCGCAAGTGCTTCAAGACTCCTGAGCGCACTATCAACTTCAAAGAAATTGACCTCCAAGAAGATCTCTCTTATCATGAGCACCCCGTTGCTATTCTTGAAGAAACCGAGCGCAAGACTCGCAACAAGTCAATCAAATTCCTGAAAGTGAAGTGGTCACACCATTCCGACCGAGAAGTGTAACACCCCGGATACAACTTTCCATATTCGTAACTCCAACTCTTGCCTTTTCCGGAGATGTGTTATTTTATTTCCTTCGTGGTTGGGGTTTTGTCTTTTGTTTTGCATTTTGTTCATGTCTTGCATTTCATCTCATCGCATCATGTGCATTGCATCGGCATTGTTTTCATAAAGCTTGCATTCGCTCGTAGTTGCCGCTTCTTCCTTGTCCCTGTTGACCCCTCTCAGATCAACCGGACCGCTCTCTTCTCTCTCTTTTCTGAGCTCATCAAAACCTCTTGTCTCCATGGCGTTTTGCCAAACCCGTCGCGCGCGTGTCTGAAACTCCCCCGAACCCGACCCGGGCAGTCGTTACCATTGTGTCCGGATCATCCCCAAACGTCTACAAAACATCTCCGTTTTGTTTATTGGACTCTAACCTATTTTATTCTCGATCGTTTGATTTCGATCGAGGGACTAAATACCCTAGCCTAATCCACGGATGTATATATAAATCAATCCAAACCCTAGACTAGGCAGTCCCTTCAATCATTTCCTCCCCCGCCCGCAAAAGCCTCCACCTGTCTCCTCCTCCTTGGGATCCCTCCGATCCAAATCACCAACAAGCCGCCACTTTCCTCCTCGTTTTCCAAATCGGGCCAACCCCAACCTACCGATTCCATCGATCCATCCCCTCCTACCAGGGACACCCTTAAGAGAGCCAGGGTCGATCCTGCTCATCCTGAAGCGCCACCGTCGGAGCTGCTCCGCCGCCCGCAGTTGCGCCCTGCCTCCTCCCTCCTTTCCTCTGTCTCTCCCTCACGTTCTCTCTCCTGTGCCTTGCAGAGGAGTTCGCCATAACGTCGCCGCCTCGGGTCCTTCGCATCCGTCGCCGGACTCCGGCCGATCGCCGTCGTTGCTCAAACCCGCCGGAAGCGGGCCCCACCTCCTCTCATGGCCGGATCCGCCCTTCCGGTCCCCGCTGAACCCTCGCTTCGCCGCCGGCGAAGTTCGTCATGGCAGCGCGCCGCAGTGGATCGGGAGGAGCCCGATCCAGATCGTCCCTTCGCCGTTGACCGTCGTCCCTCGCGTGGGCCTTCCCGTGGGCCTCCCAGCCCTCGGTAGAGCATCGCGAGGCCCAGCCTCTCCGGTGACCCGCAGCTCCCGCCAAGCCCGAGGCCAGCTCCACCGACTGGCTTGGCCCAATGTGAGCAACTCCCTCAGCCTCGATTTCAGCCCGCAACGCGTTTTTTTCAGTTACGGACGTTTAATCAATTTTCTAGAGTGTGTCAGCTTTTTCTGAAAACCCCTAAGCATCATGCATTTAATATCTCTCAAACTGTGCATCGGATTAAAATAATTTATATATGTAAAATGCTCAGAATATTGTGTAGATTAATAATATGCCACTTTCATCCCATGTTAAAATGTTTAACTTGCTGTTTATTTAAATTTGCTAATATGCCATGTTAAAATGATTTAATTCATAATTAAATAACCGTAACTCGGAATTAAATGTTCTCTATATGTAAATGGGGTGGAAAAATGCCTAGTTTAACATGGTGCAGTTTATTTTCCTGTTTAACAACTCTAAAATGTGGTTTAGGGCAGAACAGTACCAAATTCGAAATATGGACATGGGGATTTTCCGGAATTGTTGTTTGTTGTTCCGGCCTCATTTAAATTGCTTAGATAGGGAAGTTTTATTATGTTTCACCTCTTGCCATGTTTAACAACATTTAATATTGTTGGGTACCTAAACGAGATCAAACTAAATAATTGCATGTGGTGTTTTGTCAATATGCAACTCGTTGCATATTGAGCTCCACTTAATTGGTAGTATTGGTTGTTGCACTTTGCCATGCCTTGCCTCATTAAACCGGACATGCATCATACTTGATTGTGCATCATGCCATGTTTATGCTTGTGCATTTACCATGTTGTTTGTTTCTTTCCGGTGTTGCTTCTCGGTTCCGGTAATGTTGCGTTTGTGAGGATTCGTTCGACTACTTCTGTTCATCTTCTTCATGGACTCGTTCTTCTTCCTAGCGGGATTTCAGGCAAGATGACCGCTACCCTGGATCTCACTACTATCATTGCTATGCTAGTTGCTTCGTTCTATCGCTATGCTGCGCTACCTATCACTTGCTGCTCAGGCCTCCCAAATTGCCATGAACCTCTAACCTGTTGCACCCTTCCTAGCAAACCGTTGATTGGCTATGTTACCGCTTTGCTCAGCCCTCTTATAGCGTTGTTAGTTGCGGTGAAGATGAAGTTTGTTCCTTGTTGGAACATGGAGCGTTGTTCCTTGTTGGAACATGTTTACTTGTCGGGATATCACAATATATCTTATTTAATTAATGCATCTATATACTTGGTAAAGGGTGGAAGGCTCGGCCTTATGCCCAGTGTTTTGTTCCACTCTTGCCGCCTAGTTTCCGTCATATCGGTATTATGTTCCCGGATTTTGCGTCCCTAACGCGGTCGGGTGATTTATGGGACCCCTTGACAGTTCGCTTTGAATAAGACTTTTCCAAAGAAGGCCCAACCTTGGTTTTACCATTTGCCTCACCACCACCTATACCCTTCCCTTGGGTGGCCAACCCAATGGTCATCTTTATTTAGCCCCCGGGCGGTGCTTCTCTAAGTCTTTGGTTGAACCGAAGCTACTGCTGGGCCACCTTGGGGCAACTTGAGGGTTGGTTTTACTCGTAGCTAGTCTCATCCGGTGTTGCCACGAGAACGAGATATGTGCAGCTCCTATCGGGATTGTCGGCGATCGGGCGGTTTTGCTGGTCTTGTTTTATTCTTTGTCGAAATGTCTTGTAGCCGGATTCGAGACTGATCGGGTCTTCCGGGAGAAGGAATATCCTTCGTTGATCGCGAGAGCTTATCATGGGCTAAGTTGGGACACCCTGCAGGTATAAACTTTCGAGAGCCGTGCCGCGGTTATGTGGCAGATGGGAATTTGTTAATGTCCGGTTGTAGAAAACCCGAAGTTGATCTTAATTAAAATACACCAACCGTGTGCGTAACCGTGAGTGTCTCTTTTCAGGGTTGATCGAGAGGAGAACACGATTTCTGGGTTATGTCTGATGTAAGTAGGAGTTCAGGATCACTTCTTGATCATTACTAGTTCACGACTGTTCCTTTGTCTCTCTTCTCGCTCTCATTTGCGTAAGTTAGCCGCCATATATGCTTAGCCGCTGCTGCAACCTCACCACTTTATCCCTTCCTTTCCTACTTAAGCTTTGCTAGTCTTGATACCCATGGTAATGGGATTCTTTGAGTCCTCGTGACTCACAGATTACTACACCACCAGATTGCAGGTACAGGTTACGCGATGATCATGACGCGAGAGCGATGCTTGCTTGCGTTGAGCTCTTCTTACGCTTCTTCGATCGGGGATAGGTTCGGTCGGCGGCCTGGCTAGCAGTGGTGGATATTGTTTGAGTTTCTGTTTATGTTTCATCCGTAGTCGGATGTTGATCTTGTATATGATGTGATGTTGTATTAGTGTGGCATTGTATGCCTTATGTATGTATCCCCGCTATTATGTAATGTTGATGTAATGATATCCACCTTGCAAAGCGTCTTCAAGATGCGCTTCTATCGTTGGTGGGACCTTCGAGTTCCTTTAGGATAGGGTCGCATCTTGGGCGTGACAAGTTGGTATCAGAGCCTCGACCGACCTTAGGAGCCCCCTTGTTTGTTGGCCGTTGTTGAGTCTAGAAGAAAACTATTTTGAGTCTTAGGATTATATATATCGAGAGTAGGATTCTTTTTACTCCTCGGTCCTTCGTCGCTCTGGTGAGGCCTCCTGGCGTAGATGTTTTGTCTTTCCTCTCCTCAAATTTCACGAAATTTTTTTTAGGATCACGCGGGTATCTTGGAATCGTTCCGATGGTTTTGTGACGAGAACATTGTTCTTGGTGCCTCGACATTTAGGGGTTGTGGCGGTGTCCGTGGAGTTGAGCTCCGAGGTGTTGTCGTCACAATTTTATCGTTGCAGTTCTGGAATACCTGAGTTTGCCGACATCGAAAATCTCTTTTGTACAGTTGTTGGTGAGATAACCCCGATAACCTAGTACTGGGGCGAGCTCGGGAGTATTGCCATGACTTGTATAACGGATGCTTTTCGAAGGTCGAGGTACACGATTTCCGAAGGTTTCTTGGTTATGTGTTGACGGATGGATACAGCTGGATCTAGGTATTGTTAGTTTGGGTGATATATTTTGTGTCCCCTGTATCCCCAACATCAGATTGCATAACCAGAGAGTTTCGGGAGTTTATAGGTGGGAATTCAAGTAGCTCCTAGAAAATCTTTCCGACAGATGCATGATATGGGATTGGGTAAATCTCTATCATATGTATTTGTTTCGGCTTATTCTGCAAGCCAAATCCTTTGTTTTGTTTTATTTGTGGTATTCGAGTTGCTTCGAAGTAAAATGTTGAATCCATACCTTTCCTTAAATGGTGTTCTCATATTTCTATGTGAATACTAATCCTTCTTGATCATCGAGATCGTCATGTTAATTCTTTTCTACCGGAGTGCTTCTCTTTAAGTGGATCCAATCATTTCAACATCCGCAAGATAAATTCTAAGTTTTTCTCAACGGTGTTTGTTTCATCCATCCCAAGTTATCTTTGTTTTCCGCCCTCCACCTTTTTTCTTCGTGGACTCAGATTTCTTAATCATGTGTCCTTTTATTTGTGGAAGTCTCTTCATTCTTTTCTTTCAATGTTCTTATCCGTGATTTCCCATGAAGATGCTCAACAGTTTCAAGTTCATCATTCATCATTCTCGTATTCTTTTCGGTGGATTTAACTCAAGCTTTCGGTGTTGATCATATTCTTTCCTCGTTTCAAATGTTTCTCCACGTCGGTGCACCTCTTAATTGTTCACCTCCTCTATTCTTGTCCGGAGTGCTCAAGATATCTCGGAAGAATCATGTTTCCTTTCTTAATCCGTTCGAGTTACTTCAAGTTTTCTCTCATTCAAGCTATTTAATTCAACGGTGCAATCTCTCTTCAAAATCGTTCAACGGTGTTTTCTTTTGAGTGGGCCCTAACCCACGGTCTTTTCGAGGATCTTACGACTCTTCTAATTCTCCGGAGTTATTCTCAAATTCATTGCAAAGTTTGACGTAAGAATGAATTATCATCAGTCAAATGTCTTTCTCCAAGATCTTTCAAATTCTTTTCATCGTTGGTTCAACCTTTCTAATTTTCATCCCGGAGTATCTCAACAATTCATGGTGATGTTTCTCATCGTCATTCTCAACACTTGAAGACCGAAGAAGAGTTCCTCTTAAATCCTTACCCGTTCTTCCAAAGATGCGTACTTCAAATTTGATGCCATCCTCTCATAATTGTTTTCGATTGTGGGAATTCTTTTCACCCATCCGGAGAAATTCAGAAATCTTTTCAGTTTGATTATCCAGAGCCATCATCTTAGAATTATTCTTTCTCAACATCTCACTGTCCAAATCTTACCGGTGCATCATTCAAGTATTCTCCAATCAGCTCGTCATCTATTCGTTCACTTGTATCTAAATCCCCTCAAATATCTTCATTCGTTTTCCAATTCTTCCCGGTGAATTGTGCCTTTGCTACGTTCATTCTCAATTCTTCCCGGCGATTCGTTCTCTTTTCTTCAATTGTTTTTCAAGTTATTACGGTGGTTCATTCAGGATTTCACTTCCTTCATTATCATATCAAATATTCGTTGTTTCCAAATCTCACCGGTGGTTCCATCAATACCTTCTCAAGTTTGCGCTATATCTCTATCTGTAATCATTTTTCTATGAGAATAAGTAGTATGCCTAATCCGTTGCTTGTCATCAATCTAAATTGGTGAAGGATACACATAACATAATTCTTGTTCTTGTTTCATCCAAGTGATTAACTCCTCCTTTCGGAGTTTGTTCATGATGAATAAATTCTCGGTTCTAGTGTTTCATCTATTCTTTTTCCGGAGTTCCAAGTTTTCCGCATTATCTCGTCGCGAAGCTCCATCTAAATTATCGCAAGGCTTCACCTTGTGTCTTCAACTTCTCTTTCTTTTATCATCCTTTTATTACCAGAGTTCTTCATGGAGGCTCTACATGGTGGTTCGTCAAGGATTCTTTTCATTCTTCAATTGTTCTTCAACATTTTCTCGAAGTTATGATCCGCCAAGCTATACTCTAAATTAAACATGGTGCTCAACACATGTTTTGTTTTGAGGAGTTCAAGTATTCTTCTTCTTGCATCCCGAAGTGCAATTCTTTCTACCTTTTGAGGTGGTCTTATGTCATTCTTGACAATTTCACTTCGTGTTTCATGATTCGCAAGTCGTTAAGAATGAGATATTTAAATCCATCATTTCTCTTTGTTCAAGAGATCTTTTCAACCATCAACCTCGTTGTTGGAGTTATCTTGTGTCATATTTCACCTAAAGCCTTCCCTAAGGAATGTAGCTATTTATGGTGCTTATAAATGACCCAAGTTCTTCATTTGTCCTCCCGGTGAAATAAGTTTCTCGTCTCCTTGTTGATATCAATCCAATTATTTGTTTCCGTTGGTGGCAGAAGCTCGCCTCATAATTTTGAGATGTTTCCATAAGCCCGCTACAAGCTTATTCTTACAGTTGTTGTTTTTCAAACAACTCCGTTCAATCCTACTTCGTAAGGATGCTCGTTCAAATTCAATTATGGTAGGAGATGTTGGTTTCATTCTTCGTTCTATTCATTCCAACAATCTAACTATCATGCTTTGTTTCCGGAGGCTTTGTGATGTTACTCTCGTCGACCCATCATCTCATTTTGCAAATATCATGTTATTTTCCTTGCTTATCCGTTTAGCCGGAGTGTTGTGTTCTCATTCAAGTTCTTTCATCTTATCAAGTTTTGCCTCTCTTTTCAACTTTGAGTGCTGTCTCAAATCCCTCTTACCCATTGCGATTGTGTTGTTGATTTCATCAAGTATCCTCTCATTTGTCAAGTTCATATTCAACTCCTTCCATTTACAAATGGAGTGCTGCCCAAATTATATCATTCTTCCTCTCTCATCTTGTTTTAACCGGAGTGGTTTCAATTCTATCTTGTCCATTAAACTCTTATTTCCATGTCTTTCAACCATCAAGTTCTCGTAATACTCCTTGTTCCTCTTTTCTACCGGACTGTTTGCAATCTCGTTCATCTCTGTTGTACTCTTTCTTTTAAATTGCTCAACCTCTCAAGGTTCATGGTTTCACTCGTTAAGTCAAAGAAGCAACTTAGTTTTACCGTTTTCTTCCTCTTCCTTTTCCCTCGGTGCCATCCTAGATCTCGGACGAGATCCTCTCGTAGTGGTGGAGTGTTGTAACACCCGGATACAACTTTCCATATTCGTAACTCCAACTCTTGCCTTTTAGGAGATGTGTTATTTTATTTCCTTCGTGGTTGGGGTTTTGTCTTTTGTTTTGCATTTTGTTCATGTCTTGCATTTCATCTCATCGCATCATGTGCATTGCATCGGCATTGTTTTCATAAAGCTTGCATTCGCTCGTAGTTGCCGCTTCTTCCTTGTCCCTGTTGACCCCTCTCAGATCAACCGGACCGCTCTCTTCTCTCTCTTTTCTGAGCTCATCAAAACCTCTTGTCTCCATGGCGTTTTGCCAAACCCGTCGCGCGCGTGTCTGAAACTCCCCCGAACCCGACCCGGGCAGTCGTTACCGTTGTGTCCGGATCATCCCCAAACGTCTACAAAACATCTCTGTTTTGTTTATTGGACTCCCTAACCTATTTTATTCTCGGTCGTTTGATTTCGATCGGAGGGACTAAATACCCCTAGCCTAATCCACCGGATGTATATATAAATCAATCCAAACCCTAGACTAGGCAGTCCCTTCAATCATTTCCTCCCCGCCGCCGCAAAAGCCTCCACCCTGTCTCCTCCTCCTTGGGATCCCCTCCCGATCCAAATCACCAACCGAAGCCGCCACTTTCCTCCTCGTTTTCCAAATCGGGCCAACCCCAACCTACCGATTCCATCGATCCATCCCCTCCTACCAGGGACACCCGCAAGAGAGCCAGGGGTCGATCCCTGCTCATCCCGAGCGCCACCGTCGGAGCTGCTCCGCCGCCCTGCAGGTTGCGCCCCTGCCTCCTCCCTCCTTTCCTCTGTCTCTCCCTCACGTTCTCTCTCCCTGTGCCTTGCAGAGGAGTCTGCCATGGCCGTCGCCGCCTCGGGTCCTTCGCATCCGTCGCCGGAGCTCCGTCCAGCCGCCGTCGTTGCTCAAACCCGGCGGAAGCGGGCCCCACCTCCTCTGGCTGGATCCGCCCTTCCGGTCCCCGCGAACCCTCGCTTCGCCGGCGAGATTCGTCATGGCAAGGCCGCCAGCAGCGGATCGGGAGGAGCCCGATCCAGCTCGTCCCTTCGCCGTTGACCGTCGTCCCTCGCGTGGGCCTTCGCGTGGGCCTCCTCAAACCGGCCGAGCATCGCGAGGCCCAGCACCCTTCCAGCCGGCCCGCAGCTCCCCGCCAAGCCTGCGGCCAGCTCCACCGACTGGGCTTGGCCCAATGTGAGCAGCTCCCTCAGCCTCCAGTTTCAGCCCGCAACGTTTTTTTTCAGTTCTGGACGTTTAATCAATTTTCTAGAGTGTGTCAGTTTTACAGGAAAACCCCCTAAGCATCATGCATTTAATATCTCTCAAACTGTGCATCGGATTAAAATAATTTATATATGTAAAATGCTCAGAATATTGTGTAGATTAATAATATGCCACTTTCATCCCATGTTAAAATGTTTAACTTGCTGTTTATTTAAATTTGCTAATATGCCATGTTAAAATGATTTAATTTATAATTAAATAACCGTAACTCGGAATTAAATGTTCTCTATATGTAAATGGGGTGGAAAAATGCCTAGTTTAACATGGTGCAGTTTATTTTCCTGTTTAACAACTCTAAAATGTGGTTTAGGGCAGAACAGTACCAAATTCGAAATATGGACATGGGGATTTTCCGGAATTGTTGTTTGTTGTTCCGGCCTCATTTAAATTGCTTAGATAGTGTAGTTTTATTATGTTTCACCTCTTGCCATGTTTAACAACATTTAAAATTGTTGGGTACCTAAACGAGATCAAACTAAACAATTGCATGTGGTGTTTTGTCAATATGCAACTCGTTGCATATTGAGCTCCACTTAATTGGTAGTATTGGTTGTTGCACTTTGCCATGCCTTGCCTCATTAAACCGGACATGCATCATATTTGATTGTGCATCATGCCATGTTTATGCTTGTGTATTTACCATGTTGTTTGTTTCTTTCCGGTGTTGCTTCTCGGTTCCGGTAATGTTGCGTTTGTGAGGATTCGTTCGACTACTTCTGTTCATCTTCTTCATGGACTCGTTCTTCTTCCTAGCGGGATTTCGTGCAAGATGACCGCTACCTGGATCTCACTACTATCATTGCTATGCTAGTTGCTTCGTTCTATCGCTATGCTGCGCTACCTATCACTTCTGCTCAGGCCTCCCAAATTGCCATGAACCTCTAACCTGTTGCACCCTTCCTAGCAAACCGTTGATTGGCTATGTTACCGCTTTGCTCAGCCCTCTTATAGCGTTGTTAGTTGCGGTGAAGATGAAGTTTGTTCCTTGTTGAACATGGAGCGTTGTTCCTTGTTGGAACATGTTTACTTGTCGGGATATCACAATATATCTTATTTAATTAATGCATCTATATACTTGGTAAAGGGTGGAAGGCTCGGCCTTATGCCTGGTGTTTTGTTCCACTCTTGCCGCCCTAGTTTCCGTCATATCGGTATTATGTTCCCGGATTTTGCGTCCCTAACGCGGTCGGGTGATTTATGGGACCCCTTGACAGATCGCTTTGAATAAGACTTTTCCAAAGAAGGCCCAACCTTGGTTTTACCATTTGCCTCACCACCACCTATACCCTTCCTTGGGTCGGCCAACCCAAGGGTCATCTTTAATTAGCCCCCGGGCGGTGCTTCTCTAAGTGTTGGTTCGAACCGAGCTGATCTGGGCCACCTTGGGGCAACTTGAGGGTTGGTTTTACTCGTAGCTAGTCTCATCCGGTGTTGCCACGAGAACGAGATATGTGCAGCTCCTATCGGGATTGTCGGCGATCGGGCGGTTTTGCTGGTCTTGTTTTATTCTTTGTCGAAATGTCTTGTAGCCGGATTCCGAGACTGATCGGGTCTTCCGGGAGAAGGAATATCCTTCGTTGATCGCGAGAGCTTATCATGGGCTAAGTTGGGACACCCCGCAGGGTATAAACTTTCGAGAGCCGTGCCGTGGTTATGTGGCAGATGGGAATTTGTTAATGTCGGTTGTAGAAAACCGAAGTTGATCTTAATAAAAATACACCAACCGTGTGCGAATCGTGAGTGTCTCTTTTCGGGGTTGATCGAGAGGAGAACACGGTTTCGGGTTATGTCTGACGTAAGTAGGAGTTCAGGATCACTTCTTGATCATTACTAGTTGACGACCGTTCCTTTGTCTCTCTTCTCGCTCTCATTTGCGTAAGTTAGCCGCCATATATGCTTAGCCGCTGCTGCAACCTCACCACTTTATCCCTTCCTTTCCTACTTAAGCTTTGCTAGTCTTGATACCCATGGTAATGGGATTGCTGAGTCCTCGTGACTCACAGATTACTACACCACCAGTTGCAGGTACAGGTTACGCGATGATCATGATGCGAGAGCGATGCTTGCTTGCGTTGAGCTCTTCTTCTGCTTCTTCGATCAGGGGATAGGTTCCAGGTCGGCAGCCTGGGCTAGCAGGGTGGATATTGTTTGAGTTTCTGTTTATGTTTCATCCGTAGTCGGATGTTGATCTTGTATATGATGTGATGTTGTATTCGTGTGGCATTGTATGCCTTATGTATGTATCCCCACTATTATGTAATGTTGATGTAATGATATCCACCTTGCAAAGCGTCTTCAAGATGCGCTTCTATCCTTGGTGGGACCTTCGAGTTCCTTTAGGATAGGGTCGCATCTTGGGCGTGACAAGAAGCCACCTGGGAGCGCGAGGATCACCTCCGTTCCGAATATCCGGAGTTCTTTCAGTCCTAGATCTCGGGACGAGATCCTCTTGTAGTGGTGGAGTGTTCTAACACCCCGGATGTAACTTTCCATATTTGTAACTCCAACTCTTGCCATTTTCGGCATTGTGATATGATATTCCCTCCGTGGTTGGGTTTTGTCTTTCGTTTTGCATTTTGTCCATGTCATGCATTTCATATCATGTCATCATGTGCATCTCATTTGCATACGTGTTCGTCTCATGATTCCGAGCATTTTCCTCGTTGTCCGCTTTTGCAATCCGCACTCCTATGTCCTCCGGCGCCCCTTTACATTTTTCCGTGAGCGGTACTAAACTTTCTCGGAATGGACCGAGGTTTGTCAAGTGGCCTTGGTACACCACCGGTAGACCACTGTCAAGTTTCGGGTCATTTGGAGCTTGTTTGGTACTCCAACAGTTAACCGCACTCTCATAAAGGCCTCTTTTAAGTTGCAGCCCAACACCCCTTCAAAACAGCCCAATAACCCATCTAAGTCACTTCCATGCTCTCCGTCGTCAGATCACGATCGTGTGGTAAAACTACACTCCATTTGGAGCTTCCTAGCTCCCTCTACCTATAAATATGCCTCCTCCTCCCAATTTAGGGACGAAACCCTAGCATTTTCCCCTCCGCCCGCGGACGAATCCAGACGGCCGGACACGTCCGCCCGCCGCTGCCGGACGAACCGCGCGCACACGTGTCCCTCCGCCGCGCCCCAGCGCCGCCCGGCCCGCACCAGGCGGGCCCCGCCAGCCACATGCATGCCGCCGTCGCCGCCGGCGGCCGGATCCGGCAGCCGCGACGGCCGCTGCCGCCTCCCTCCGCCCGCCGCCCGGATCTCCGACGCCGCTGAGACTCCGTCGCCGCCGCCGTGGGGCCGTCGCCGCCGCCTCCGCTCCGGCCTCCGGCCCGTCCTTCCCGATTGAAGCGCGCCGCGGCGCGTTTCCCTCCGGCCGCCGGATCCGCCACAGACGCGCTCGCCTCCGGCCGCCGCCCCGGTCGCCTCCGACTCCGGCAGCCTCGCTCCGGCGACGAACCTCGGCTTCCGCGCCCGGATCTCAGATCCACGAAGGTTGACTTTCCCCGAGCCCCGGATTTCATCCAAGTCATTTTCTGCAGATATTTTGTTGCATCTTCAACGCATCATAACTTTGCACCCGTGGCCCCGTTTCGGGCGTGTAGCATACCGTATTGTTCGCCTCGAAGAGTAGATCATTTCTTCTCATTGCAGCATTTTCATTTGAGCTCATATTGATGCCCGAAATGCTGGTAGAAGAGGGCTATGTGATGTTAGTTTCATTTCTTAATGTAACATGCACTTTTGTCATTTTTGCCATGATTGATGTGTGCACCCTATGATCTTGAGTTCTACATGTGTTCTGTAATATGCCATGCCATCTTTACAGGGGTGTATGCCATGTATTTTTGTGATCTCTGTGGTGACTAGCACAAGCATGCAAACTAGGCTTCATGATGTTGCTGATTTTAGCCCCTGTTTTGCTGATATTTTTATGCCATGTTAACTTGATGCTACAGAGAGTTCCATGCTTATTTTGAGTTACTTCAGTAAGAATGTTTTGAACATATGGTTATGCTCTATCCATCTATGCCCTTGTTTGCAATTATGGAGTGCCATAGCTTGAGTCAATCGAGCTCTACTTTTGCTATAAAATGTTTCATGGCAGATTGTTTACATGTTATTCAATTTTGCCAAGGTTGTTGTAGTTGATCCGTGTATGCTATGATGTTGTTCTTGCCATGTATAACTTCTATGTCATGTCTTCTTGATGAATGTATGCTTAGTTTATCATGAAAAGCTCTGTAGTGAGTGCATCGAGCTCGCGAACATGCCTACTTGTTATCTGTTTATGGCATGCCCTGTTTGCTGAATCTGTTAACGAAACTTGCTATGTTTACGTGGGTGCTATTGCATCTTCTGATCCTTTTTTGCTTATGGTCAGTAAGGGACTTTTGTTCTATGCTTTGAGTAGATTCATGCTGTGCCTTGTTTTGCTATTATAAGTTCCTGTAGCATGTTGTTTTCTTGCTCTGAACATTGCTTCTCGATGCTGATTCGCCATGTTCAATATTTTCACTAAGTCCGTGAAGTCGATATATTTTGCACTTTTGCCATGCTTGTTTGGACCTGTTATGGTGTGATTTAGCCGTAGCTCAGTGTTCATCTTTTGTCAAGCATCTTGAGTAGATCACTGCCATATGCTTTGTTGGTTCGTTTGGGAGCAGTAGCTTAATTTCTTGTTGCTTGCTAAGTGGTATCATGCTGTTAATGGCAGATTTGTGCCATTCTTGTTTTGCTTGTCATTTGCAAACCGTGCATCCGATTCCGGTGATCTTTATATCGATTTCAACCGAAATAATCTCACCTTTCCAGCGGAATACTTGGTTTGCCAAGTTGATGCCTGGTTCATCATTTTCCTTCCGGAGCACGCATACGCATTGCATATCACATCTCGCATATCATGCCATGTATTGCATCATGTTGCTTGTGCATTGCACCGTGATTTATTGTGGTTCCATTGTTTGTGTTCTTGCTTTGGGTAGAGCCGGGAGACGAGTACGTGAACGAGGAACCTGTTGAGAACGCTTACGAGGATCAAGCTTTCGACAACTCTGAGAACCTTGCAGGCAAGATGACCATACCCTCGAAATCACTTCTATCTTTGCTTGCTAGATGCTCGCTCTTTTGCTATGCCTATGCTACGATGCCTATCACTTGCTTATCATGCCTCCCATATTGCCATGTCAAGCCCCTAACCATCCTTTCCTAGCAAACTGTTGATTGGCTATGTTACCGCTTTGCTCAACCCCTCTTATAGCGTTGCTAGTTGCAGGTGAAGATGAAGTTTGTTCCTTGTTGGAACATGGAGATGTTGTTCCTTGTTGGAGGATATCACAACATATCTATTGTTTAATTAATGCATCTATATACTTGGTAAAGGGTGGAAGACTCGGCCTTATGCCTGGTGTTTTGTTCCACTCTTGCCGCCCTAGTTTCCGTCATACCGGTGTTATGTTCCTTGAGTTTGCGTTCCTTACACGGTTGGGTGATTTATGGGACCCCTTGACAGTTCGCTTTGAATAAGACTCCTCCAAAGAAGGCCCAACTTTGGTTTTACCATTTGCCACCTAAGCCTTTTTCCCCGGTTTTCGCGAGCCCGAGGGTCATCTTTATTTTAACCCCGGACCGGTGCTCCTTGAGTCTTGCCAGCTCAAACGAGCAGATCATGGGCCACCTTGGGGAAACTTGAGGCTTGGTTTTACTCGTAGGGTGTCTCATCCGGATGTGCCTCGAGAACGAGATATGTGCAGCTCCTATCGGGTTTTGTCGGCACAATCGGGCGGCTTTTTTGGTCTTGTTTTATTTTTGTCGAAATGTCTTGTAGTCCGGGATTCCGAGATCGGTCGGGTCTTCGGTAGAAGGAATATCCTTCGTTGACCGTGAGAGCTTATAATGGGCTACGTTGGGACACCCCTGTGGTATTATCTTTCAAAGTCGTGCCCATGTTATGAGGCGATGGGAGTTTGTTAATGTCGGTTGTAGAAAACCGAAGTTGACCTTAATTAAAATACACATCAACGCGTGTGTAACCGTGATGGTCTCTTCTCGTGAGTCCGGAAGTGAACACGTGTTGGAGTTATGTTTGACGTAAGTAGTTCAGATCACTTCTTGATCGCTACTAGCTTCACGACCGCGCCTTGCTTCTCTTCTCGCTCTCTTTTGCGAATGTAGCCACCATATATGCTAGTCGCTTGCTGCAGCTCCACCTCACAACTCTGTCCTTCCTATAAGCTTAAATAGTCTTGATCTCATGGTGTGAGATTGCTGAGTCCCCGTGACTCACAGATTCTACCAAAACAGTTGCAGTGCCGACGATGCGGTCTGAGATGACGCAACCGAGCTCAAGTGGGAGTTCGACGAGGAACGTGGTCGTTACTATGTGTCTTTTCCTGATGATCGGTAGTGGAGCCCAGTTGGGACGATCGGGGATATGTGTAGCATTTGGGGTAGTCTTCTTTTATTTTGGTTCCGTAGTCGGACCTTGAGTGTAATCTGGATGGTGGATGTTTATTTATGTATTGTGTGAAGTGGCATTGTAAGCCAACTATGTATCTCTTTCCTTATGTATTACATGGGTTGTGTGAAGATTACCTCACTTGCGACATTGCTTTCAATGCGGTTATGCCTCTAAGTCGTGCTTCGACACGTGGGAGATATAGCCGCATCGAGGGCGTTACAGCGCCGCCACGAGGAGTTTATGTTAGCTAAGGTAATGCCAATCCCTCCTCCTGATCAGATCGGTGCTGCTCGAGAGGAAGTTGTTCAATGGTTTCAAGCTCATGGGGTTTTGGTGAGGTCTGCTCAGCCTTGGATTCGGTCTATTGGTATTTTTGAGCTTCGAGATGCAGCTGTTAGATTCTCGCTTCTGCAGTTGCCACCCCAACCCCTTGGCAACAATCGCTTTGTTCGATTTATGAAGCATGATGAGGGGGAATCCTTCCGGGATGCCCAGGGTTTCCGTCAGGGCCTGCTCATGTTCTTGGGGATTCCGCTTGATCTCCGCAACACTGAATGTATCAGGGCTGCTGTCAACACCTTTGGGAAATTTCATCATTGGAATAGTGAGGACCCATACCTTGTTCGAACTCTAGTTTTTGCTTCCTTTCCAGAGGATATTCTCGTACCCAGGGATGTGGTCTTTATGGATTTTTCTGCTTGGGGAGGGGCTACGGTGTCTTAGACGGCGCCTCTCTATATTCTTGGTGCAAATTTTGCAGAGCAAATGCCCCAGGATGAGGATTGGATGCCCATCAATGGTAATCCTCACCCAGTTCCTGGTGTGCCCTTCCCCAGATGCCACCGTTCATTCTGCCTCCATACCTTGCTCTGGGTTGGAACGATGTGCCAACCCCTCCGCCGTAACCCGCACATAATGAAGTGGAAGATGACAATGGGGGGAACTGGAATGAGCCTGATGTTGGGGAACGTAGTAATTTCAAAAAATTTCCTACGATCACGCAAGACCATGGTGATGGCATAGCAACGAGAGGGAGAGTGTCCGCCCACGCCTCGTGAGACCGAAAGCGAAGCGTTATAACAACGCTGTTGATGTAGTCGACGTCTTCACGATCGACCAATCCAAGCACCGAACGACGGCACCTCCGAGTTCGCACACGTTCAGCTCGATGACGATCCCGGACTCCGATCCAAAGCAAAGTGTCGGGATGAGTTCCGTCAAGACGACGGCGAGTAGCGATGTTGATGCTCCACCGATGCAGGGCTTCGCCTAAGCTCATGACGATATGACTTCTCCGCGCGAGGCTTCGCCTAAGCTCATGACGATATGACCGAAGTGGAATATGGTGGAAGGGGCACCGCGACACGGCTAAGGAAAGATCCGTAGATCAACTTGTGTGTCATGGGGTGCCCCTGCCTCAGATATAAAGGAACCAAGGGGGTGCGGCCAGCCTTGGGAGGCGCGCCGAGGAGTCCTACTCCCACCGAGTAGGACTCCCCCTGTCCTAGTTGGAGTAGGATTGGGGAGGGGAAGAGGGAAGGCGCCGCCCCTCCTTGTCCTATTCGGACTAGAGGGGAGGGGGGCGCAGCCCACCTGGCCGGCCCTTCCTCTTCTCTCTTGTGGCCCATGAAGGCCCATATACCCCGGGGTTCCGTAACCCCGGTGTTAAAATAACTTCTGTTTTCACTCGGAACCCTTCCAAGTCCAAACATAGGCTTCCAATATATCAATCTTTATGTCTCGACCATTTCGAGACTCCTCGTCATGTCCGTAATCACATCGGGACTCGAACAAACTTCGTGCATCAATACTTATAAACTCATAATGAACTGTCATCGAAACGTTAAGCGTGCGGACCCTACGGGTTCGAGAACTATGTAGACATGACCTAGAACCATTCTCGGTCAATAACCAATAGCGGAACCTGGATGCCCATATTGGTTCCTACATATTCTACGAAGATCTTTATCGGTCAAACCGCATAACGACATCGTTGTTCCCTTTGTCATCGGTATGTTACTTACCCGAGATTCGATCGTCGGTACCTAGTTCAATCTCGTTACGGTAAGTCTCTTTACTCGTTCGTAATACATCATCTCACAACTAACTCATTAGTTGTAATGCTTGCAAGGCTTAAGTGATGCGTATTACCGAGAAGGCCTAGAGATACCTCTCCGACAATCGGAGTGACAAAACCTAATCTCAAATACGCCAACCCAACAAGTACCTTTGGAGACACTGTAGTACTCCTTTATAATCACCCGATTACGTTGTGACGTTTGGTAGTACCAAAGTGTTCCTCCGTAAACGGAGTTGCATAATCTCATAGTTATAGGAACATGTATGGGTCATGAAGAAAGCATTAACATACTAAACGATCAAGTGTTAAGCTAACGGAATGGGTCATGTCAATCAGATCATTCAACTAATGATGTGACCTTGTTAATCAAATAACAACTCCTTGTTCATGGTTAGGAAACATAACCATCTTTGATTAACAAGCTAGTCAAGTAGAGGCATACTAGTGACACTCTGTTTGTCTATGTATTCACACATGTATTATGTTTCAGGTTAATACAATTCTAGCATGAATAATAAACATTTATCATGAAATAAGGAAATAAATAATAACTTTATTATTGCCTCTAGGGCATATTTCCTTGAGTCTCCCACTTGCACTAGAGTCAATAATCTAGTTCACATCATCATGTGATTCAACACTAATATTCACATCGTATGTGATTAATACCCATAGTTCACATCGTCATGTGACCAACACCCAAAGGGTTTACTAGAGTCAATAATCTAGTTCACATCGCTATGTGATTAACACCCAAAGAGTACTAAGGTATGATCATGTTTTGATCGTGAGAGAAGCTTAGTCAACGGGTGCATCACATTTGAGCCGTATCTATTTTGCAAATATTCTATGTCTACAATGCTCGCACGGAGCTACTCTAGCTAATTGCTCCCACTTTCAATATGTATCCAGATTGAGACTTAGAGTCATCTGGATCAGTGTAAAAGCTTGCATCGATGTTACTCTTTACGACGGGCTCTTTTATCACCTCCATAAACGAGAAATATTTCCTTAGTCCTCACTAAGGATGTTCTTGACCAATGTCCGATGATCTACTCCTAGATCACTATTGTATTCCTTGCCAAATTCAGAGCAAGGTATATAATAGGTCAGTACATAGCATAGCATACTTTATAGAACCTATGGTGAGGCATAGGGAATGACTTTCATTCTCTTTTCTATTTTCTGCCGTGGTCGGGATTTGAGTCTCACTCAATTTCACACCTTTGCCACACAGGCAAGAACTTTTCTTTGATTGCTCCATTTTGAACTACTTCAAAATATTGACAAGGTATGTATTCATTGAAAAACTTATCAAGCGTCTTTGATCTATATCTATAGATCTTGATGCTCAATATGTAAGCAGCTTCACCGAGGTCTTTCTTTGAAAAAACTCCTTTCAAACACTCCTTTATGCTTTGCAGAATAATTCTACATTATTTCCGATCAACAATATGTCATTCACATATACTTGTCGAAATCTTTGTAGTGCTCCCACTCACTTTCTTGTAAATACGGGCTTCTCCAAAAGTCTCAGATAAAACCATATGCTTTGATCAACTCATCAAAGCGTATATTCCAACTCCGAGATGCTTGCACCAGTCCATTGATGGATCATTGGAGCTTTGCACATTTTGTTAGCTCCTTTAGGATTGACAAAACTTCTGGTTGCATCATATACAACTCTTCTTTAATAAATCCATTAAAGAATGTAGTTTTGCCATCCATTTGCCGATTTCATAAAATGTGGCACTTGCTAACATGATTCGACAGACTTAAGAATCGCTTCTGCTTGAGAAAATCTCATTTGTAGTCAACACCTTGAACTTGTCGAAAACCTTTTTGCGACAAGTCGAACTTTGTAGATAGTAACACTACTATCATCATCTGTCTTCCTCTTGAAGATCCATTTATATAATATGGCTTGCCGATCATCGGGCAACTCCATCAAAGTCCATACTTTGTTCTCATACATGGATCCCATCTCGATTTCATGGCCTCAAGCCATTTCGCGAATCTGGGCTCATCATCGCTTCCTCATAGTTCGTAGGTTCATCATGGTCTAGTAACATGACTTCCGAACATGATTACCGTACCACTCTGGTGCAGATCTTACTCTGGAAGACCTACGAGGTTTGGTAGTAACTTGATCGAAGTTTCATGATCATCATCATTAACTTCCTCACTAATTGGTGTAGGAATCATGGAACTGATTTCGTGATGAACTACTTTCCAATAAGGAGAAGGTACAATTACCTCATCAAGTTCTACTTTCCTCCCACTCACTTCTTTCGAGAGAAACTTCTTCTCTAGAAAGGATCCATCTTAGCAACGAAAAACTTGCCTTCGGATCTGTGATAGAAGGTGTACCCAATAGTTGCCTTTGGGTATTCTATGAAGACGCACTTCTCCGATTTGGGTTCGAGCTTATCGGTGAAACCTTTTCACATAAGCATCACAACTCCAAACTTTAAGAAACGACGACTTAGGTTCTTTGTTAAACCATAGTTCATACGGTGTCGCCTCGACGGATTTAGATGGTGCCCTATTAAGCGTGAATGCAATTGTCTCTAATGCATAACCCCAAAACGATATTGGTAAATCGGTAAGAGACATCATTGATCGCACCATATCAAAATAAAGTACGGTTTTGACGTTCGGACACACCATTACGTTATGGTGTTCCATGTGGCGTGAGTGTGAAACTATTCCACATTGTTTTATATGAAAGCCAAACTCGTAACTCAAATATTCTCCTCCACGATCAGATCGTAGAAACTTTATTTTCTTATTACGATGATTCTCCACTTCACTCTGAAATTATTTGAACTTTTCAAATGTTTGGACTTGTGCTTCATTAAGTAGATATACTCATATCTGCTCAAATCATCTTGTGAAGGTCGAAAATAACGATACTTGTCGTGAGCTTTAACACTCATCGGACCGCATACATCGGTATGTATTATTTCCAATAAGTCATTTGCTCGCTCCATTGTTCCGAGAACGAGTCTTTAGTCATCTTGCCCATAAGGCATGGTTTGCAAGCATCAAGTGATTCATAATCAAGTGATTCCGAAAGTCCATCAAGCATGGAGTTTCTTCATGCGTTTACACCAATATGACCTAAACGGCAAGTGCCACAAATAAGTTGCACTATCATTATTAACTTTGCATCTTTTGGCATCAATATTATGAATATGTGTATCACTACGATCGAGATCCAACAAACTATTTTCATTGGGTGCATAACCATGAAGGTTTTATTCATTTAAGCGAACAACGATTATTCTTTGACTTTAAATGAATAACCGTTTTGAAAACTATTTTCATTGGGTGTATGACCATTTAAGGTTTTATTCATGTAAGCAGAACAACAATTATTCTTTGACTTTAAATGAATAACCGTTTTGCAATAAATATGATCAAATCATATTCATGCTCAACGCAAACACCAAATAACATTTATTTAGGTTTAACACTAATCCCGAAAGTATAGGGAGTGTGCGATGATGATCATATCAATCTTGGAACTACTTCCAACACTCATCGTCACTTCCCTTCAACTAGTTTCTGTTCATTCGCAACTCCTGTTTGAGTTACTAATCTTAGCAACCGAACGAGTATCAAATACTCGGGGCTACTATAAACACTAGTAAGGCACACATCAATAACCTGTATATCAAATATACTTTTGTTCACTTTGCCATCCTTATTATCCACCAAATATTCAGGGCATTTCCGCTTCCAGTGACCATTTCCTTTGCAGTGTAAGCACTTAGTTTCAGGCTTTGGTCCAGCTTTGGGCTTCTTCGCAGGAGTGACAACTTACTTGTCTTTCTACTTGAAGTTCCCTTTCACCTTCTCTTGAAACTAGTGGTCTCAACACTTGATGCTCTTTCTTGATTTCTACCTTCGTCGATTTCAACATCACGAAGAGCTCGGGAATCGTTTTCGTCATCCCTTGCATACTATAGTTCATCACGAAGTTCTAGTAACTTAGTGATGGTGACTAGAGAATTCTGTCAATCACTATCTTATCTGGAAGATTAACTCCCACTTGATTCAAGCGATTGAAGTACCCAGACAATCTGAGCACATGCTCACTAGTTGAGCGATTCTCCTCCATCTTTTAGCTATAGAACTTGTTGGAGACTTCATATCTCTCAACTCGGTATTTGCTTGAAATATTAACTTCAATTCTGGAACATCTCATATGGTCCATGACGTTCAAAAACGTCTTTGAAGTCCCGATTCTAAGCCGTTAAGCATGGTGCACTAAACTATCAAGTAGTCATCATATTGAGCTAGCCAAACGCTCATAACGCCCGCATCCGCTCTCGCAATAGGTCATCACCCAGCGGTGCATCAAGGACATAATTCTTCGTGCAGCAATGAGGATAAACCTCGGATCACGGATCCAATCCGCATCATTGCTACTAACATTTTTCAATACAATTTTCTCTAGGAACACATATAAAAACATAGGGAAGCAACAACGCGAGCTATTGATCTACAACATAATTTGCAAAATATTACGGGACTAAGTTCATGATAAATTTAAGTTCAATTAATCATATTATTTAAGAACTCCCACTTAGACCGACATCTCTCTAGTCATCTTAAGTGATTACGTGATCCAAATCAACTAAACCATGTCCGATCATCACGTGAGATGGAGTAGTTTCAATGGTGAACATCACTATGTTGATCATATCTACTATATGATTCACGCTCGACCTTCGGTCTCCGTGTTCCGAGGCCATATCTGTTATATGCTAGGCTCGTCAAGTTTAACTTGAGTATTCGCGTGCGCAACTGTTTTGCACCCGTTGTATTTGAACGTAGAGCCTATCACACCCGATCATCATGTGGTGTCTCAAAGACGAAGAACTTTCATAGCGGTGCATACTCGGGAGAACACTTCTTGATAATTTTGGTGAGAGATCATCTTATAATGCTACCGTCAATCAAAGCAAGATAAGATGCATAAAGGATAAACATCACATCAAATCAATATAAGTGATATGATATGGTCATCATCATCTTGTGCTTGTGATCTCCATCGCCAAGCAACGTCATGATCACCATCGCCACCGGCGCGACACCTTGATCTCCATCGTAGCATCGTTGTCGTCTCGCCAACTATTGCTTCTCGACTATCGCTACTCCTTAGTGATAAAGTAAAGCAATTACATGGCGTTGCATTTCATACAATAAGCGACAACCATATGGCTCTCGCCGATTGCCGATAACTTCGGTTACAAAACATGATCATCTCATACAATAAAATATAGCATCACGTCTTGACCATATCACATCACAACATGCCCTGCAAAAACAAGTTAGACGTCCTCTACTTTGTTGTTGCAAGTTTTACGTGGCTGCTACGGGCTGAGCAAGAACCGTTCTTACCTACGCATCAAAACCACAACGATACTTCGTCAAATAGACTCGTTTTAACCTTCTCAAGGACCGGGCGTAGCTACACTCAGTTCAACTAAAGTGAGAGAGACAGACACCGCGGTCACCTTTAAGCAACGAGTGCTCGGAGCGGTGAAACCAGTCTCGCGTAAGCGTCACGCGTAATGTCGGTCGGGCCGCTTCATCTCACAATACCGCTGAACCAAAGTATGACATCTTTGGTAGGCGGTATGACTTGTATCGTCCACAACTCACTTGTGTTCTACTCGTGCACATGACATCAACGCATAAAACCAGGCTCGGATGCCTTTGTTGGGGAACGAGTAATTTCAAAAATTTCCTACGATCACGCAAGACCATGGTGATGGCATAGCAACGAGAGGGAGAGTGTCCGCCCGTACCCTCGTGAGACCGAAAGCGAAGCGTTATAACAACGCGGTTGATGTAGTCGACGTCTTCACGATCCGACCAATCCAAGCACCGAACGTCACGGCACCTCCGAGTTACGCACACGTTCAGCTCGATGGCGATCCCGGACTCCGATCCGGCAAAGTGTCGGGGATGAGTTCGTCAAGACGACGGCGTAGTGATGATGTTGATGCTCCACCGACGCAGGGCTTCGCCTAAGCTCATGACGATATGACTTCTCGGCGCAGGCTTCGCCTAAGCTCATGACGATATGACCAAGTGGAATATGGTGGAAGGGGCACCGACACGGCTAAGGAAAGATCCGTAGATCAACTTGTGTGTCATGGGGTGCCCCCGCCTCGTATATAAAGGAGCCAAGGGGGGTGCGGCCAGCCTTGGGAGGCGCTGGAGGAGTCCTACTCCCACGGAGTAGGACTCCCCTGTCCTAGTTGGAGTAGGATTGGGGGGGGGAAGAGGGAAGGCGCGCCCCTCTCCTTGTCCTATTCGGACTAGAGGGGAGGGGGGCGCGCAGCCCACCTGGCCGGCCCTTCCTCTTCTCTCTTGTGGCCCATGAAGGCCCATATACCCCCCGGGGGGTTCCAGTAACCCCGGTGTTCGTAACTTCTGTTTTCACTCGGAACCCTTCCAAGTCCAAACATAGGCTTCCAATATATCAATCTTTATGTCTCGACCATTTCGAGACTCCTCGTCATGTCCGTAATCACATCCGGGACTCCGAACAAACTTTGGTGCATCAATACTTATAAACTCATAATGAACTGTCATCGAAACGTTAAGCGTGCGGACCCTACGGGTTCGAGAACTATGTAGACATGACCTAGAACCATTCTCGGTCAATAACCAATAGCGGAACCTGGATGCCCATATTGGTTCCTACATATTCTACGAAGATCTTTATCGGTCAAACCGCATAACGACATACGTTGTTCCCTTTGTCATCGGTATGTTACTTACCCGAGATTCGATCGTCGGTACCTAGTTCAATCTCGTTACCGGTAAGTCTCTTTACTCGTTCCGTAATACATCATCTCACAACTAACTCATTAGTTGTAATGCTTGCAAGGCTTAAGTGATGTGTATTACCGAGAAGGCCTAGAGATACCTCTCCGACAATCGGAGTGACAAAACCTAATCTCGAAATACACCAACCCAACAAGTACCTTTGGAGACACTGTAGTACTCCTTTATAATCACCCGATTCGTTGTGACGTTTGGTAGTACCAAAGTGTTCCTCCGTAAACGGAGTTGCATAATCTCATAGTTATAGGAACATGTATGGGTCATGAAGAAAGCATTAACATACTAAACGATCAAGTGTTAAGCTAACGGAATGGGTCATGTCAATCAGATCATTCAACTAATGATGTGACCTTGTTAATCAAATAACAACTCCTTGTTCATGGTTAGGAAACATAACCATCTTTGATTAACAAGCTAGTCAAGTAGAGGCATACTAGTGACACTCTGTTTGTCTATGTATTCACACATGTATTATGTTTCCGGTTAATACAATTCTAGCATGAATAATAAACATTTATCATGAAATAAGGAAATAAATAATAACTTTATTATTGCCTCTAGGGCATATTTCCTTCACCTGACGTCCAACCTGCTGTCCAAGATGAAGAATCAATGGTGATTGACCTCTCTGCTCACCCAAGCACAGATCTTCAGCAACAGGTGCATCCTGCTCCTATCATTCTTATTGATGAGGACCAACCTGAGAATCAAGATATTCCTATGGTGGTTGATCAAGATATGATGGATGGTAACAACTGGGCTCTTGTGGTTTATCAACCTCCTGTGATTGAGGTTCCTGAGGTGGATTTATCTGTTGTTGTTGTTCCCTTTGGGCCGCCACTACCCCCTGATATGATTTGGAGGCGTTCCTTTGAAAATCTCCTGAATGCACCTGTTGTTTTTTAGGTGCCAAAGCCCTTGCTACCTCTACCTCTATCTCCAGTAATTTTATCTGAGAGAAACTGGGACTTTGCCTTCCAGCAAGATGGTCTTCCTTTGCTGACGTGGAAGGAGCAGGAGCCGGCTCGACCTGTTGCTCGAGCTCTGTTTGTTGATGATGCTAAGAGAGATGCACACTGTGCGTGCTAAAACAAGAAGGCCCCGCAAGACTTTGGCGCCAACACCTCTTGTTGAAACTTCAGTTCGAAGATGCACAAGAAGCTCGGCCCAGCGTGATGGGTTTAAGCCCACCTTCCATGAGCTCGCTGTTCAGCCCAAGAGGAAGAAGCCCAAGGCCAAGCCCCTCTCTGCTGAAATGCCTGACGACCCTGCACATGCATATGTTCCTCCACCTACTTTGATCAGTCGTCTGCAGGCAATTGGGAAGGAGCTGGAAATTGATGCCAAGCTGCTGACCGTGGATGCACTTATGGTGGATCCTGCTGATGTTGTAAATGTTGCCTCCAATGATTAGTGTGCTTGTTTTATGCTGGGTTTTGTAAGCCCCTAAATTTGCTCTCTGCTCTTGGCTTTTGTGTTCTGGTACTTTGCAATCTAATAATGTGGGTTCAGACTTATCTCTGCATGTTGGTCGTATGGCATTGTGTGTCATATGGTTTGTGGACCTGTTAAAGACATTTATTTATGAGTACTTCAAGTAGAAGCTGGAATGTTTTGTGTTGGAATATCAGGGGTTTAAATTCAGAGAATAGGAAAAGAGTTGTTAGACAAAAAATTGATGAAAGTCATTGTGCTATTGCTTGCTTGCAAGAAACAAAATGTACCTCTTTTGATGCTAGAACAGTTAAAAGTTTCTATCCTAAGAGATTTGATAGCTTTGCCTACTCACCTTCTATGGGGGCCTCTGGTGGAATTCTTTTTGTTTGGAACTCTTCTGTCTTTGTGGGAACTCTATTAGAAGTTCAGAAGTTTGCTATGGTGATTGAGTTTCCAGACAGAACAATGAGAGATGGAATTTAGTGGTAGTTTATGGCCCTGGCCAAGGGGAAGCCAGGGATAATTTTGTCAATTGGTTGTATCGTTTAAATATTCCAGTGGAAGAAAATTGGTTACTGCTAGGGGATTTTAATTTTTTGAGATCCTTGGATAATAGAAATTTACCTGGTGGTGATTTGAATGACATGTTCATCTTCAATGAGATAATTGGGCACTTGGGCCTCTTGGAATTACCTATTAGAGGTAGATCTTATACATGGTCAAACATGCATGATGTTCCACTTCATGAACAACTGGACTGGTTTTTCACATCTGTTGATTGGATATCTGACTATCCAATGACTGAGGTCCTCCCCCTTGCCAAAACTGCATCTGACCATGTACCTTTGTGTGGTTTCCATTAAAATTTCTATTCCAAAATCTAACCTCTTTAGGTTTGAGAATTATTGGCTGGAGTTGGATGGTTTTATGGATTGTGTTGATTCCTCATGGCAAAAACAATCCTGGAAGGGTCATATCACTGCTAGGATAGCTGACAAATTTAAATCATTGAGAATGTGTCTTAAGAGGTGGCAACACAACATTTCCAAGCTGAAAGCCCTGGTCTGTAAATGTAATAATGTTGTTCTGCTGTTAGATGAGCTTGAAGAATATACACTACCAGAAATATGTCAACTTGTGACCTTCTGTCAATGGCCCTGAAAGAATTGGTCGTAAATCTACGATCATTTGAGACTAGTTGGTCAAAAGCTGTTCGAGGGGCTCCAAAACCTAAACCATAACGACCATTTTGGTTAGAAAGGTCGCAATTTCCTTACACGAAATGGTCGTAAAGCAGACAGCACTGGTTCGCTGCCATATTTCTAGCTGATCACGACCAATATAAATGGTCATAACGTTCTAAACATGGATGCATTGATATGACTGGACGCCACATTATCAATTCCGCCTACGTGTCATGTCATTTTTGTGTCACTTCTAGCAATTGGTTTGACCACTCACATATTTACTAAAATGATCCGTGGACCTACCACTGACATGCGGGGCCAACTAACACAATGGCAATGACACGTGGGACCCGTTGTCCACTCACATATTAACTTGTTAAGTACACTGACATGTGAGGCCTACTGCTGACAAGCAGGACCAACTAATACAATATCTATGACCAGTTGGTTTGACCACTCACATCTACTATCTACTACCACTATAAAAGGAAGAGAGGGACAGATCCAAAAAATCAGACCCGTCCATCTACAAAATTTAATGGCCCTTAATCCTTCCGTGTTTAACGCTGCAACCCACGCATTAAGCCACTAATAATCCATCGATCGCTGACCCTGTTGTCGTTCGGAAAAGAAAAAAAGAACTGCCAACAACGCACGCACGCACGCCCGCCCCCGCACGACCTCTCGCCCCCTCCTCATCCTTCCATCCGACGCCACAGCACGGGGACGCCATTCCCCGATTCTCCCGCGCCGCGCCGTTCGCCGCCCAAGTGGTTCGCCGCCCCGCCGCCCCCATCCTCCCGTGTCGTCGCCGCCCGCCGTCCTTTCCTCCCGTGTCTCCTGCCGCTTGCCCCACATCATGGTGCGCCATGGGTGCCATCCAGATCGAGCACGGGCTCTGCCTTCGTCGGCGGCGGCGGAGTTCTTCTCCTCCGTCGAGCAGCAGCGGCGGCGTGGGACGCAGCGGGATCGGCCTGCCACAGGGTCCTCTTCTCCGTCGAGCAGCGGGGGCCGCGCGGGACACAGCAGGCTCGGCGCGGCGATGGATTTCTCTTGCGGGTCATTCAAAACCGCCGATGTGCCAACGACTCCTCACCTATGTTCCTCAATCTGTAGCCGCGAGAAACTGAAAGAGCCATGGTTCTCTCTGTACATAAAGAAATCTTCTCAATTTCATGCTTCAAGGACGCAAGGATCTGAATCAACATAGTGCAGATGCCAATAACATGCAGAGATGCCAAGGTTAGTGCAATTGTGGAGACATTGTTTTATTCTGAAGTGTCATATTATTGTTTCAGCATTTGACCATGTGAGAGGGATTCACAATACATTATATCTGCAAGCAATTGCTACAAGAACCTTAGCTCGCTTCAGAAACGTATGTTGTATCTTGTATGAGGTCCTGCCGTCCTGGATTAGGACTATCGGATCTTCTCGAACACTTGCACGACCTCCTGCAGCTTTTAGTGATATCCTATGATAGGGATATATCAAACTCAAATGGTTCATCAACGTATGTTGTATGGGGTCCTGGATTAGGACTATCGGATATTCTCGAACACTTGCACGACATCTGATTGTTGTTGGCGCATGTTAACTGCACCGATCCGAGGCAAGCTGCAGTAGGTTGGGCCTGTAGGAATTGTTCCCGAGTTTGATATATCCCTATCATAGGACATCACTAAAAGCTCCACTTTTATATATCCATATCATTGTTGTGTATAACGTTTGTTCATGCTTACTTTATGTGGAATTAAAATTACAATACAATCCTTATCAAGTCTCTGTGGTGATGTGAATCGGGCTGTCACGGCTAAATCTCATTCCGGTAGTGATCTGCGGTCATTAACGACATGTGCCGTACATCAAAGGATGTGAGATTGGGAGATGTTGTCAAAGAGTATGCCCAACAGCCATGGGTTTGCATTCGTTGCTAGAGCCATGGATGACCCTGCAGCTTTGACACAACGAGTTGCCAAAGTTCACGCTTCAGAGTTTCAGAAGATGTGCTATTCACTGATTCCTAACTTTCTCTTATCAGGAAAGCCCTTCTGGAGGTTAGTGAGGAACTTACTAAAGGCGCCATGGAATATATTGTTGTCGAGGAAGTAAGATGTTACTTATGGACGAGTTAACGGAATGCCATTCTAATTTCTACGACATGAATGTGTACTATGTTTCCTAGAAGTTCACTTGATAGCCTTTTCGTTGTAGGGGCATTTTTATTGCCTAATTTGCTCCATAATTGAGTTGCGAAAATTTGATAGCTTCAGAATGTCATCCAGTGAATTATGGAGCTCTGAGACAGACGGATGCACTGCTGTCAATAAATGTCAGGTAAGATTGGTGATATTTTTGCTTTTGACTTTCTTGAGAGTACCTTCCTGATGTTTTTTTACTGTGTTACGAGTACAAGGTTCAGAGGAGTTCTGTCAAATGCCACAACATGCTTATCATCTCATAGGCTGGTTCCTTCCCACCATTGCACTTGTCCCTGCTTCTTATATAGAAAATGATTTGGAAGCCCGAAATAGAAAATCAATTAAGGTAATGCAGATTACACATTAAGCAACTTCTGAAAGCAAAGACCAAGAGAAATGTGGTGAGCTCTGTAGGAGTAAAGTGATGTAACAGTCTCTTTGATTCAAGGAATTTTTCGTACAATTTTCTTTCTTTACGAAGTTTGAGGGCACCTGCTTGGGAAAAAAAATTGATGCTCTTTGACGTCTATTTTAAGCGCACCTTCTGTAAGTCGATACACCATTCTATACATTTCACTTGTTGTACTTCAAGATTCATCTGCACTACTGTACATATATTTTATTATTAATTTATTATCTATTCATGAATTATTTTGTAAATTTTACAACAGATGGTGGCAGAGTCAGTGATGATTAGTGCATCTCAGATTGTAATAGACCTTGATCATGTAGTGATTTAATTTCTCGGCCTCTTAAGAGTAAGACTAAATTTTTGCGTGATACGAATCATGAAAATATTGCTGCACCAACACGCGTGCTCAATTAGTGGATATAATAATCGATAGATAGATTCTTGGTCCTTACCCGAACTAGCTTGGAAAATAAATTTGCTGTAGGTGATGTAACCCCCCTACACAATCTAGCTTGCACTTAGTATTATTAAGAGGGCTTGCATATATGATGTCAAAAAAAAAAAAGAGGGCTCACATATATGTCCTCTGTTTAACAAGGAGATGAACTGGAATAAATACTAGGTACATAATATCTATTGTAAATTATATTTATTACTTAATACGTGCATTGCACGTACATGATTACTAGTATTTACTAAAATGATCTGTGGACCTACCACTGACATGCGGGGCCAACTAACACAATGCCAATGACACGTGGGACCCGTTGTCCACTCACATATTAACTTGTTAAGTACACTGACATGTGAGGCCTACTGCCGACAAGCAGGACCAACTAATACAATACCTATGACATGTGGGACCATCCTCCCCTAGGATAAAGGACCGCAAATTGGCGAATAAATGCAGCAAAAAATGGCTCGCGTGGGACTCGAACCCGCAACGTCTAAGAGCATTACTAGTAGAACCCTTAAACCCTCACTAGCGTTTTAAGGGTCCAAAAATGATTTTTTTGTGCACTTTTACGGGTTGAAAAACAGGGGCAAAGATTAGAACCCTCAAACCCAACCCTTATAACGGAATATTCCCATGAACGACGTTGTCGTTCTGGAGGTCGACGGCAGGCGCGGCGTGGCGACGGGCGACTAGCAGCGGCGGTCGCGGGCGTGGGCGTGGGAGTTGGGAGGATTTTTCCCTCCCGCACGAGGATAACCGCCAAATGAGGGTTGGGGTAGGTTTTGCTCCCCAACCCTTACTTTTGAGGATTGGGAGAGGGTTTGAGGGTTGGACCTTTAAAAAAAATTGAGGGTTTGAGGGTTAAGGGGTTCTAGTCTACGGCTTTTTTCGACTAAAACTGTAAAAAACGGTTATTTTTAGGGATTTGAGGGTTTAAGGGCTCTACTAGTAATGCTCTAAGTCTAGTTTAGAGAAGCAAACCACCAGGCTACCACCAAGTTGGTGATTGGGTTGCGCGTGCGGCCTACTTAAGGTTTCCCTTTGACTGGGCTTGGGCCTTGTTCGGATGAGGCCACCTCCTATATTTTTTCTTTTAACATTTTCATGTGTCGCCTAGGCTTAGGCCCCCATTCAGGAATAAAGGTTAGTGTCGATTCTATGCTAGAACTTGGGCCGGCCCAGGCCGGGCTCCCTCTTTTTTCGTTAGTTTTTGTTTTTTGTTTTCTTTTTCATTTTTATTTTTGCTTCATAAAAAAGTTGGGGATTACAAAAAACATTATAATTCAAAAAATGTACACTAATGCAAAACAACGTTCACGAATTCAGAAGTATGTTAAAAAATTCTTTAAATTCAATGAAAAAATAAATTTCATGAAATGTTTTGAATTCAAGAACATCTTTTAATTCAACAAACATTTTTCCAAAAATCATGAACATTATCGAAATATTATGAAAACTTTTTGAAGTGAATAAACCATTTTATAAAATTTTATCTCTCTAGAAAAAGGTTCTTCATTATAGGAAAATCTTGAAACAAGTTAAAAATATAAAATTGCGAGAATAGGAAAATGAAAACACCCTATAATTGCGGTCAAAATGGCAGCATGACCGTCGTAGCTAGAGGGAGTCTTTCAAAACTTTTGTTGGATCTCTAATGAAATAACTAGTTGCGTACCTAGAAATGATTATTGGAAACATAAAGAGAAAACTATGAAACAAATGTAGTTCAAATCGCTAGGGGTTGAATTTTGCAAAACTTTTGGAGTATCTCTAATTTAATAGATACTTGTGTACCTAAAAATGATTTTTGAAAAAATAAAGAGCAAACAATGAGGCAGCTGCACTTCAAATTTGACCCGCTTTCACCTGAAACGGCGAAAAATTGTCTTTTTCACAAGAGGTGGATGGAAAGGTTTTGACACCAAACCATTTGGTCAATTGTACATGAAATATGACCTAATATTTTAGAAAAATAATTTGTCCAATTTTGCAACAAATATAGTAGGTCCTTCACACAAAACACTCATTTTGGGCACTCAAAAAATGGAAAAATTATTTTTTTCGTCCAAAGAAAATGAAAACTTCCTTAGGCAATATTGTTTGCCATTTTAATATGCACCCTTATGCATAATATGAGATTATTTGAACAAACTATGCCATGAATGTGGCCATAAAATTGATCATTTCACTTGAAAGCCATTGATCTCCAAACATGATAGCTCGTTTCTGAGAACATTGTTCAAAATTAATGATCGTATTACAAGTTTATTATTTTTCCAGGTAACTCGGCCACATATAATGACACTATGCAAATGTTTTCCAATTTTTTGATTTTGTTTTGAATTTGTCATGCCCGTTTCAAAATGCGGTCAAAACAGCGGGCATGATCGTTCCTAGCTAGTGGTTGAATCTTGGAAATTTTTTGGTGTTTATCTTATTAAATAGATACTTTTGTACCTAAAAATGATTTTTTGGAAAAATAAAAAGCAAAATATGAGGCAGTTGTAGTTCAAATTTGACCCACTTCCAACAGAATCGGCAGAAATTTGTCTTTTTCATCAGAGGTGGATCAAAACTTTTTACACCCAACCATTTGGTCAGTTGTGCATTAAATATGGCCTAGTATTTTAGAAAAATGATTTGATAAAATTTTGCAACAATTATTTGGTAGGTTCTTCACAAAAAAGCTCATTTTGGGCGCTCGAAAAATGGAAAATGATTTTTTCGTCCAAAGAAAATGAAAACTTCCTTAGGCAACATTGTTTGCCATTCTAATATGCACCCGTGTGCATAATATGAGATCATTTGAACAAACTATGCCATGAATGTGGCCATAAGATTGATCATTTGACTTGAAAGCCATTGATCTTCACACATGATAGCTCGTTTTTTAGAACACTTTTCAAAATTAATGATCGTATTACAAGTTTATTTTTTTTCCAGGTAACTTGGCCACATATAATGACACTATGCGAAGGTTTTCCAAGTTTTTGATTTTTTTAATTTTTCATGCCCGTTTCAAAATGCGGTCAAAACAGCGGGCATGACCGTTCCTAGCAGTGATTGAATCTTGGAAAAAAATTGGTGTTCCTCTTATTAAATAGATACTTTTGTACCTAAAAATGATTTTTGAGAAAAATAAAAAGCAAATTATGAGGCAGCTGCAGTTCAAATTTGACCCAGTTCCAGCTGAATTGGCGGAAATTTTTCTTTTTCACCAAAGGTGGATCAAAACTTTTGACACCCAACCATTTGGTCAATTGTTCATTAAATATGGCCTAGTATTTTATAGAATTGATTTGGTATAATTTTGCAACAATTATTTGGTAGGTTCTCCACAAAAAAGCTCATTTTGGGCGCTCGAAAAATGGAAAATAATTTTTTCGTCGAAAGAAAATGAAAACTTCCTTAGGAAACATTGTTTGCCATTTCAATATGCACCCTTGTGCACAATATGAGATCATTTTAACAAACTAATGCATGAATGTGGACATAAGATTGATCATTTGGCTTGAAAGCCATGCATCTTCACCCATGATAGCTCGTTTCTGAGAATACTTTTTAAAAATAATTACCGTATTACAAGTTTATTATTTTTCCTGTTAACTTGGTCACATATAATGCCACAATGCGAAGGTTTTCAATTTTTTTGATTATTTTTGAATTTTTTATGCCCGTTTCAAAATGCGGTTAAAACGGCACGCATGACCGTTCCCAGCTAGTGGTTCAATCTTAGAATTTTTTTTTGTGTTTCTCTAATTAAATACATACTTTTGTACTTAGAAATAATTTTTGGAAAAAATAAATAGCAAACTGTATGATGACTGTAGTTCAAATTTGACCCGTTTCCTACTGAAGCGACACAAATTTGTCAATTTGATGGGAGGTTGATGAAAAGTTTTTAACACACAATCATCTGGTTAATTGGACATAAATATGGTCTAATATTTTTGAAAAATAAAATGATGCCATTTTGCAGCAAATATTTGATAGATTCTTTACATTGATGAGAAAATATATAAGAAAAACTAAAGAAGAAATACAATTACATGCGCTTAATTCTGATTGGTGGAGACGTTTGTGCCATGGATCGATGACATGGCACATATCCATCCATCCATCTCCTCATCCTACATCCATCCATCCATCCACCCATCCATTCCCCACCGCAAACCCCTACCTGTCTCCACCCCACCGCAAACCCCTGCTCCCTTCCCCTTCCAGATCGCCGCCGTCGCCGCCTCCCCATCAGCTCCACCGGCGAGCCCTTCCTCACCGCATCGCCACCCCCCCGCCCATCCATGGCATCCCCCGCGCCCTTCCATCAGGATCCATGGGCTCCCCCGCCCCCTTCCTCACCGCATCGCCACCCCGACCCCCTCCCTTCCTCTCCCCGATGCTCCCCTCGCTCCGGGCCTTCATCCTCTCCGGCCAGATCAACCGGGCGCGACCCCTACCCTAGGCAGGGAGGGAGGATCGCCGCTGCGCGGGCGCACGGGAAGGGGCGGCGGCGGAAGCGCATCCCCAAGATCTAGCCCGTCAAGCACCGTGTCGAAGTCTCTCCTTCGAGGAGCTCTATGTGCGGGTGTGCAGAGGCGCTCGTGAGGGCGGTGGTGGCCTTCTTCGACGCCTTCCTCGTCGACTGCTTCCTCTTCTGGTTCCGCCGCCGCCGCCGCCCCGGCCCCGACAGCCCCGCCTTCGCCCACCGGGTAAGCCAACCCTACCTCTTCCTCTCCCTCTCCCTCGCGTCCGGCTCGTCGGTTCGTTCGTTCTTCGATCCCAGGCGGTGATGTTTTTATTTTTTGGTGCGTTCGTGTCTGTGCAGGATCCGCTCGTGCCCAAGGACTGGACAGGGAGGCGCTCCCGGCCTCGGACGAAGAGAAAGGTGCCCTGGGTTTCTCGGTCAGATTTGTGATTTCGCGGTATTGGTTTGGTGTGCTGTGTACCTGTGGTTGACCTCTCTGCCGCTGGTTGGATGTGGTGTTGTTTCAGGTTTTGCAGAGAGCACATTGTCGAACCAGCAGTTGGCGATGGCGATGACACAGATGAGGAGCTTAGGCCAGAGGTACACCTACCAGAGCACCGTTAAACGAAATCCTGTTAACTTTTTCAGTCACATGCGTGAGGAATGGCTATGTTGTGCGGTTATTGTTACTGTTAGGTTGTAGCTCTAGGTTGATTGTGCTGTGGCTGACCTCTCCACCGCTGGTTGGACGTCCGTGTGGTACTGTTTCAAGTTTCGTAGAGAGCACAGGAGGTAATATCACCGGGAGTCATAGAACTTGTGCTCGATGTTCAGTTTGGTGCTAAAACTTGAAAAATACGGATTTGTGGTCATCTAACTTGCATTCTCGTGCAAATACGGTCAATTCCCTCGTATCTGGATGTATGGCCTGCCCACGGGGTGCGCCAGCACTGTGGAGGCCCATTTGTCAGTGGCTGGGAGTGCACCAAGTGTTGGGCCCTCGCAATTTACTTGATTACGCACAAAAGCATTGAAATACAATGAAAAAAAACAGGGGTAGATGGGGTTTGAACCCATGACATACAATCATCCCACCTGCAGTACTGGTTGATGTTGGACATGAACAACTAAAATTTATTTAATGACACACAGAAGCCCCAACGCAGAGTGAATGACAGGTGGATCCAGTGTTATAGTCAACATTGTCAAGCTTGTCTCGCATGGATAATTTTGCAGAAGAAAATGGGCTTGGAGCATGCGATCTCCCGACCTCAAGCGTGGGAGCGCATGAACAGATTAGTTTCTGTATTGAGAAACAACAAAATTTATATTTTAGCCACGAGAGCTACACGTATTCAGGTTTTTCTTTCTCTCGGACCCAATTTCTGATAAACGATCAGTTATCGGAAATTTTGGTGGTCCCTGCATATAATATTGTTATTGGCCAAAAATTTTGAATTTGGAAACAGAAAGTATGTCGAATATAATAGCTTTCCTATGCATACAATATCAGAATGACACAGTTAGATTAGTGGTAGGGTCCGTGATTCTATTCCATGTATTATGATTTTTTTTGCGTTATTCGTGCTCATATAAAAAAATGGTCTTGGTGTTATAACAATGAATTAAACTTGCGATCTTATATAAGAGAGGAGTCGACCTGACCAATGTAACATGAAGCACTTATTTCAGTTATTTGTTAAACTAAATATATTTAGACGCTAAATAGATTTGAATTCAAAATTCATTTCAAAATTTTGGGCGAAATATTTTGGAATCGCCGAGATATTTTGAAACCTAGATTTCCGGGTCCTCCCACAAAAAAGGGAATAAAAAATCTCGCTTGTGAAAAAGTTTTGTAGGTTATGGGTTAAATATTACATTTTGACCCGGTTTTCTAGATTTGATTTTCATTTGAATTCTTTTGGCGAGAGAAGGCGAGATTTTTCAGAAACCGTTTTTTGTGGCTGAACTTGAAAAAAAGGAATTTAGAAGAAAAAAATTGTTCGATATAAAACCGAGTGTATCTCTATATAGTCGTAACTAGTCCATGTGTGTACCCGACGTCGGGTGTTCGGATCCCCACTTGTGCACTTTTTTATTCTCATTTCTCCTACCACCTCGTTCTGACAAGCGGGACCCACATGTGTTATTGATGTGCTTTTGCTTAATTAAATGCAGAGCGAGGGGCTCTTCTGCAAAAAAACGCACACAAATGTGTCAAGTCATTGACAGGTGGTCCTCTACAATGTTGGCGCGCCACGTGGGCAAGCCATACGGCCAGATACGAGGGAAGTGACCGTATTTGCACGAGGATGCAAGTTAGATGACCACAAATCCGTATTTTCCAAGTTTTAGCACCAAACTGAACATCGAGCACAAGTTCTATGACTCACGATGATATTACCTCAGAGCACAGGCTCGAATGAACAGTGTGTGTGGAACAGATTCTTGTCTGAATTCTCTTCTTGTGGGAGTATGAACTTGCTTGCAGTATCCTGCTTGCAGTATCTTGGAGAATCAACTTGGAGCATCTGGTTAGAGTAGCATCTTGCAACACATTCGATTACTCCAGTACTGATAGTTACAGTAGCATCTTGCAAAATGGAGTAGTTAAAGTAGCATCTTCGATTAACTAAATTGATGATAGCTATTGTTAAGTTGGGACTTGCAAGCAGTAGTGCTTGCAAGCAGTAGTTCCCTCTTCTTATCTCTTCTTGCTTGCAGTAGTTTAATTTATGATTTGTCTTTGGTGGAGTATTTCTTGAACTGTGTTGTATTCCTGTGACTAAATAGTGAATCCAGTTACAACAAAGCATCATCTCCTTGTCAACTTAAGTGTAATGGAGCAGTTTTGTTACTCTACGCCTACTTCGTTACAGTTTGCATCATCTCCTTGTCGTTTATAGCATAAACGCCTTTACTATTCTTGCTCTGAACCTGTGATCCTGATACTGATCGTATTTGTCTTGATGGAATTATAGGCAACATGGTGAATCTAGTACAGGCATCGCTGGCCGTCCTCTTCGAGGCTGTGTTTAGGTGATTCCTCGGGTAGCCATGACACTACTCTGGCTGATTAGTACCCAGTGGCATGTTTGTAATATTTATAGGGATTTACTTGTAGAAATAATGCTCATGGTATATTTATATGTCCTGCAGCGCATGCTCCTTTTCAGTCTGTACGGAATCTTGATATGGTGTTTTGGCAGCTGGGATATTAGATTGCACTTCTTTATGTGATTTACTCATGTTGGTACTGCTTGTTAAGTGATTATCTTTATGCCCTTGCTACCAGTAGAATGGTCTTTATATGATTGCTCTGTAACTTGTCTTTTCTGGAACAGTTTGCTTGGTCCTTCATATCTGACTATGTAATGTAGAAGCTCTACTTTATCCTAACAGTTGTATGTAGCATTGTGCTACTATCTGTGTGATGCTAAACAATATGCTCTTAATCTGTTGCTATATTCTCAAGTGTTGTTTACCATTTACATTGTTTTTACATTTGCTATATTCACAAATAGTAGTAGTGTTTGGTCTAGATAAGCAAATAAGTACTGTAGTATTGTCTGGTCTAGATAAGCAAACAAGGTATGATCTATGCAGTTGTTGATCTGAATTGTTTGTTTCTGGGCGGTGTAGGATGAGCTGTAGCAGGACAACCTGTAGCGGAAGAACTTCGGGGGTAAGATCAAGGAGAACCAGGAGACGATCACCGGTTACCTCATCCTCGTCGGCATGGTTGGCTCCTTTGGCAGACCCCTCTTTGGCTCCGACCAACTTACTTTTGTCGCTGGCTAGCAGCATTTCCAGGTACAGTTGTGTCCTGCTCTCTTGCCCTCCGTTTAGTTTTTGTTGGAGTGTGCATGGTGGCATCCTGAGCCCGCACTGTAAAATATGCTCTGCCTTCTTCATGAGCTGGCACTATAATTTTTTCTTTGTCTTGTTGATAATGCCATATGTCCTATGCAATCAGATTACATTTCTGTTTGTTATGGTTGTATAAAAAATATTGGTGCTTTCATAATTTTCATAGTGTGTGCCTTTCATTTCTTTATTTTGATTGTTTCCATTGTATTCTATATGCTTCTAATGGCTGATCCTTCCAATGCTAGGTGTTGTGTGTTCTGTAAGATGGAAGAGGAAGAAAATTTATTTTGGTTGAATTATTTTTTTGTATTATGTTTTGTTGTACATATGATTTGATAGTTTTGTATAGGAACATGTGATACTATTTTGTAGGGCTTTACGGCCTATGATGTAAACATATTTAGTGATGAACTATGAAATTATTTGCAAAATTTATCGAAAAGGAGAATCATTTGTATGAATATGGGCTGCATATATGTGAATGGGCTGAGAAGTGTACTGGACCAACTCCCAAGATTGAATTATTATTTGACTGTATAAAAAGGCTGAATGTAAACTAGAAAATGGGCTGCACAAAATAGTACCTATATTCTTGAAAGGACAAACGTGCCTAAAAATTGATGGGCTGAATAGTTGGGCTTGGCCCATGTAGCTGACAGAAATTAATAGAAATAAATGTACTAAATGGGCTGAATTGTTGGGCTCGGCCCATGTAAAACACCGAACTGGACCGAGCTGATTCTTATCCAGCTTGCCACGCAGGATCCTACATGGTCCGAGGAGGCTGCTAGTGACCAAAAATTTTGTCGTGGAACCAACGACCTTTTACATATCACAAAGAAGGTCGTTAATTTTAGTTTACGACCGACATCTTTTGACCATCTGTTTTTGATCAAAAAAAGGTCGCAAATAAAAAACAATGACCATTCAGCGACCAATAGTGATGGTCGCAAGTTGACATATTTCTTGTAGTGATAGCCCCCTCTATAGACATGAATTCAATTTCAGAAAAGTGGTTAAGGCCATGTTGAGAGGTTGCTTCACCTCTAGTTCCTTTATTGGAAGAAAAGATGTACTATTAGGTACATTAAAGTGGGAGAGGAAAATACAAAGTTCTTCCATCCTATGGCTACTGAGAGACACAGAAGGAACTCCATTGCCAGTTTAAAATTGTCTAATGGGACTGTGGTCACTGAACATGCACAAATGGAGAGGATTATCTGGAATTGTTTTAAAAATAAAATGGGCTCTTCTAGGGCAATTGTCATAGGTTTTGACCTCTCCTCCCTCATTACTCCCGTGGAGGGTCTGGATAATTTAACTAGGCCTTTTGAGAAGGAGGAAATGGGTAATGCTGTGAAGCATATGCCTGTGGATAAAGCCCTAGGTCCTGATGATTTTAATGGTTTGTTCTTTAAGAAATGCTGGCACATAATTTCCAAGGATTTCTATGAGCTGGCGCAGGCTTTCTTTGATGGTTCTGCTAAGCTGGAAAATATTAATGACTCATATATCACTCTGGTCCCAAAAAAATCCTCACCTGAAGAGGTGGGAGATTTTAGGCCCATCTCCTTAACTGGAATGGGCTTAAAATTTCTTTCCAAAATGGTAGGTAATAGGTTCCAAGCTGTGATTATGCAGTGTGTCCACAAGAACCAGTATGGTTTCATTAAAAGCAGAACAATTCAAGATTGCATTGGCTGGACTTTTGAGTATTTGCACCAGTGCCACCAATCCAAGAGACCAACTGTAATTCTTAAGCTAGATTTTGAAAAGGCTTTTGATTCCTTGGGGCATGAGGCTATCATTTAAATTTTGAGATATAAAGGCTTTAATGAGAAGTGGATTCTTTGGATGAAGCAGCTATTGACTACCGGCACCTCATCTGTTCTGTTGAATGGTGTTCCTGGTAGGAAATTCATCTACAAAAAGGGTGTTAGACAGGGGGATCCAGTCTCCCCACTTCTATTTGTTTTAGCTATTGACCTTTTGCAAACTGTCATTAATGACATGTTTAGAAGAGGCATCCTTCATCTGCCCATTCCTTGTCATGACCAAGATTACCCTGTGATTCAGTATGCTGATGACACACTGATCATTCTACCTGCTGACAAGGATCAACTTGTTGCTCCAAAGGACATGTTGAAGGTCTTCTCTTTGTCCACTGGTCTTGATGTGAACTATCACAAATCTTTTATTATTCCAATCAATGTGGACCCTGCTATGATGGTTGAATTAGCTGCTACTTTTGGGTGTCAGATTGGAAAAATGCCTTTTACGTATCTTGGGCTGCCTGTGGGAACTACTAGGCCAAAAATGGTTGATTTTATGCCATTGGTGGACTACATGGAGAGAAGAATGACAGCTAGCTCCTCATTCTTAAACCAAGGAGAAAGATTACAGTTTTTGAACTCTGCCTTGTCTTCTATGCCCATTTTTTCTTTTGCAGTTTGGTTGTTCTTGCTGGAATTTTAAAGCAATTGGGAAGAATTCAGAGATAATGCCTCTGGAGGAAACATAGAGATGAGCCTGCTCCTTCCTTAGCTCACTGGGATCTTATTTGTAGACCAAAAAACATGGGAGGTCTTGGCATTCTCAGCCTTGGTGTCCAGAATGTAGCTCTTCTACTTAAGCATGCAAATAACTTTCTAAACAAGAAGGACCTTCCTTGGGTGTCTTTAATCTAGGATTCTTATTACCATGGCAGGGTGCCCGAGGGAACCTCTGATTGCGCCTCCTTCTGGTGGAAAGATATATGTAAAGTTATGCAAAGCTTTAGGGATTGCTCTTGGGTGCAGATAAATGAGGGAGACACTTCTCTCATGTGGTCAGACAACTGGCAGCTTGATCATGAGGTTTCCACTCTTCAGTACAGAGTTCCCAGGCTCTTTTCATATGCTAAGGACCCTGGATCACTGTTAAAGAGTTTTTTAACTCACAAGATGTGCACCAGCACTTCCATCTTCCTTTGTCTGCCCAAGCTTTTCATGATTTGGCCCTTCTTCAGTCTCTGATGGAAGGCTGTAATAGAGAACCTGGGGCCAAGGATGTCTGGTTCTGGCAAGGTACTTCCAAGGGATACAAACCAACGATGTTTACTCCCATAGTTTTGTGTCTGAGTCCTTCAACCCCTTGATCTCTTGGATTTGGAAGTCTTCGTGTACAATGAAGATCAAGGTGTTTGCTTGGATGCTCATTATGGACAGACTGAACACAAAGGACATGGTGGACAGGAGAATTTGGCATCTGGATGATGGGGTGAATTGTGTTCTCGACCCTTTGCAGGCTAGGGAAACTAGAGACCATCTTTTCTTCAATTGCAACTTTAGTGTCAGAGTATGGAATTATTTGCAAATTGATTGGTCCTCTGGTGACTCCATGGCTGATTTGGTCATCAATGCTAGAAGAAGCTTTGGGAAGCCCTTCTTCACTGAAGTGGTTTTTATTGCCTGCTGCAATATCTGGATTGTCAGAAATGCTAAAGTATTCAGGCATGAGAGAGCTAGGTTTAATAAGTGGAGATGTGCTTTCATCCATGATATCAGTCTTATGCAATACAGAGTGAAAGCTACCTACAAGGATGAGCTCCTCAGATGGCTGTCATTTCTCCCCCTTGAGGCCTTTTTGTAATTTTCTGTTTCTTTCCTTTTTTTAGGTTAGTTTGATTACCCCTTGCAATCTCTCCTTTGTATTTGTGTACTGCTATTAATAAAGCTTTGATATGTTGTGGGTTTTTTTCCTACAGTTCCCAGTAAAAAAAAGAGTCGCAGTGTGACTGAATGAAACATATGGTTTGAGCAAACTTGCGTTTTTCTATCTAAATGTACAAACTTATCAAATGATTTTAAAAAATGTCAATGGTTTTTAAATTTAACACACTCATCGCAAACGTTTTAGATAGAACACCCGTATGCAAACCGATAGCTTCCCTAGTAAGCCAAGGGAAAATGTGCCGAGCAGGATTTGTGCAGCTCTTCATTGCAAACATTTTAGATAGAACACCCGTATGCAAAGCGAGAGCTATGGTCTTCCCTAGTAAGCCAAGGGCAAATTTGCCGCGCGGGATTTGTACATCTCTTCATCGCAAATAGTGTAGACTGTAGACAGTATGCAAAGCGAGAGCTATGGTTCCTTCGCCGCTAAGCTAAGAGAAAATCCGGCACGTAAGATTTGTACATCCCTTCAACGCAAAGATTTTTTTTGGATGACCCGTGTGCAACCACGTACAAACAGTTTGGTAAGATTTGCATCTGTCATATTCGGTATATTGCCATTTGTCAAACTGGAAAGATTGACATTTGTTGATCTAGTAACGTTGCCCTTTGTCAACCTTGTAACACTACCAGTTGTCAAAATTTGCAGCTAAAAATCACTAGCACTATCTAATTTTTGCAACTAAAATTCAGTAAGCATAGATTTCATTCATAGATTAAGCAGTCGTTCTTTATACAAACAGTTCAACTCGACAGCTGAGCCGACCAAACTTTTCCCCAATTGTTGCCAACCACGTACTGAAATAGCTAGTTCAACTATATATACTAGCTAATTTTAAGTATGTTGTACAGTTCAACTACATCTATAGTCAGATGAACTGAACAAAATAGCCCCTAAATACTACTACAGAGGGCCTTTGTACTACTTCCAGCAGCCTTTCCTCCGCTGAGTGTGCTAAGTAAGAGGCAGGGGAGGAGGAGCCGACCGACGAGCTAGACAACTGCAATCCCGTGCCTACCGCTACTGCACCTTTAACGACGCTCACTCGAACGCCCTTTGCCGCTCCAGATGACCACTCTCGAAGCGGCGGGACTCCTCGTAGATCTCCTCATTCCTCGCCTCTACGGCAGTGTGTGCTGCGGCCACAGCTATGGTAAGACTCTTTGCATGCTTGACGAGGCTCTCCTCCTCCTCCTGCAAGAACTCGATGTAGCGTGCAAGGTTGCCGATGCACGTGCAGGGCTCCACCTCCACCTCCCGCCTTTGGGCGGCAGTGGCAGAGCGAGTGGTGATGTGGTCACCTATTATAGGTGGGGTCAAGGACCCATCATTAGGGACCCACATGGGGCCCATCATCACCATAGGTAGGTCCCTGGAGCATGCCAGCATTTAGATGCACACATCAGCAGGATCACTCGCACGGCTCTACAGCACTCAGACAACCACACATCACTCGGCGGACGACCAACCACTCGGACGTACATGACAAGAAGGCGTTGTGGGAGCTGCAACGGTCGAGGGATCCTAAGTCGTCCACTAAATAGAGTTTTTTAACCTTGAAAATAGTAGGAGAGGCTCCTACTGTATAATTAAATTAAAGAACAAGAGTACAAACTTTACAGTATTGTTACATGGGAGGGGGGAGGAGGAGAGGCACCACTATTGGTGCAGGCCTAGGGGTTAAAAGGGTAGGCAAGGTCAGATTACAAAGTAATAAGGAAGGAGGTAATGAACTCCTTATGTCTATCCTTCAACCTACGTGATAACAGAAGAAGACCAGCCTTAAATCTGCTCTTCTAAGATATTTCAGTTGGGGGAGTTCATCTGAAAACTTTGTCGTTCCTCTCTTTCCAAATGCTCCAAGCAGCAACCAAGAAGATCTCCATGAATAGTGCTTCACCCCATGTATTTTTTGCTAGTTCAATCTTGCACAGTCGGCAGTGTTCTGGTTTCTAGTTTATTTGTATGTTGTCCCAGCAGGAGGTGCTAAAGGGGCAGTCAAAAATCATGTGCTTGATAGTGTCTTCGGTGTGGGTGTCACACAGTGGGCAGTCATGATCATCATTTCCCACATTGTAGTGTTGTCGTTTGAGCATATTTTGAGTGTTGAGCCTATCATGCATCAGGAGCCAGCCAAAAACCTTTATCTTCAGCATGTTTTTTGATCGCCGGAGCCAAGAGAAGGCTTGGTGCGCTTGATGTTTTCTTGAACTACGTCGGTATTTCCCCAAAGAGGAAGGGATGATGCAGCACAACAACAGTAGGTATTTCCCTCAGTGATGATACCTAGGTTATCGAACCAATAGGAGAACCATGCAACACTACGTAGACATCACCTGCACACAAATAACAAATACTCGCAACCTGACATATTAAAGGGGTTGTCAATCCCATTCAGGTAACGGCGCTAGAAATTGGCAAAAGGACGGGAGAAAGTTGTAATCGATTGAGTAAATAGATCACAAATAAAATAAAGTGCAGCAAGGTATTTTTGTATTTTTAGTTTAATATATCTAAAAATAAAAGTAGATCACAAAGGCAAATATAATAAAGAAGAGACTTGGAGGCCGTAGATTTCACTAGTGGCTTCTCTCAAAAAAATAGCAAACGGTGGGTAAACGAATTACTGTTGGGTAATTGATAGAACTTCAAATAATCATGACGATATCCAAGCAATGATCATTGTCGGGGGTTTGGTGTGACATAAGCCAAAGGATGGCTTATCATGATGGGGGCTAGTAAGACGTCGCCGGTGCCAGGAAGCAGGATGAGGCGAAGACATGCACGCCGGTGAATCTTAACCAGGTTCGGGGCTCTCCGTGGAGATAACACCCATAGTCCTGCTCTGCGGGGTCTCCACATGATCACTCAAGCAACAATGCATGGTGGCTACAAGCTTGCTCCTTGAGCTATTTCTCTAGAGGGGGAAGGAGAGCAAGTCTAGCCCTAGCTTCCTCTCTCTATGTGGGTGTGTGGGTGAACAAGAGGCTGAACCCTTTGCATGGGTGCCCTGGGGATTTATATAGGCCTACCCCCCGGGGGTACAATGGTAATCCGGCCGGGTGTGGGCCTGAGCCATCAGTGTCTCTGGTCGCCGGCTTCTTCGCTGACCGGTGCGGCCCGCCGCCTGGTGGGTCTCGCCGTCTGTCGAGTACTTGGCCGACAGGCCGTACCCGCCGCTTGTGGGTCCTGCCGGCTGCCCGATACTGTAGCGATGTGGCTAATGATGCATGCTTTGTCGGGGGAGGCGTGGCTACAGTGCCGCCACCTGGCGGGCGTTCACTCTGGACATTCCCCGTATCGTCGGGTTGATGGCGCACGGGTCCCCAAGAGGGGGAGGGCCGCCTGGTCATCTGCCGACTCCTGCTGAGCCGACTGTCCAGGGACGGCCGCCTTCTGGTCTTATAATTGTCGCGTAGGGCCCGCCGCCTGCGGGCCGTACCGACAGGCCGTCATGGGGGAACGGCCCCCTTTGACAGGGGTGACATCAGGGCCAGCATGGCGACAGTGCTGCGCCGAACGGAGGAGCCCTGCTTGGTACGGCGTACTGTGGCCTCGCTGTGGCCTAGGCTAGGGGGCGGCGGGGCATGCTGTAGCCACGCCCCGTCTCATCGTATTTATGAGGGTGCAGACTTTGAGAGAGCTTGGGGCCGCCTGCTGGGAGCCGGCCTCTTCGGAGGCCGCCAACCAGGAGTTGGCTTTTCTTTAAGCCGCCTTCTGGGCCATGCCGCCTTCTAGCAGCCGGCCGCCTAGACCAGCCGGCGGCGAGAAGGCGGCGCTTTGGTCTTCGATTCATGAGGGGTGCAGTTGGCCCCGATGTCTTGAAACACCATGGGGAGCAGATGAGGTTACCCGTGGCTAATTACTCCGACAGTAGTCCCCGAAGCTGGTGGGGCCGCAGCAGCTTCCTACTATGAGTATTCAGTTGACCTTGATTCATCCGTCTTCCGGAGTGCCGACTGCGAGGAGTCGAATACGACCAGGCATCTGCCTGCTGGTTTTCAAAACGTCGAGGCGGGAACCAAGCGGCGCGCTAGCCTAGCCCTAGGCCAACCGCCAGCTATTCACGCACCACGTGGCGCCAGCAGGCGAGGGGTCCTGCCAGCCCACGCGCGTGATGGAACGTGGCCGCAGGCCAAGGCCCGCCACTATCGAGCCTCGGCCCACGTGGGGATCCGCTGTGGCCGAGGCGGACTGTTGGGCTTCTGGCGCGCATTTACCCCTCACTTTTTACAGCGCGGTTAGTGCGGGGACGTGGGGTGGTGGGCGCAGTTAATCCCACGAACCCCACGCTTCGCCCCCTCGGCTTCGCAACCCGGGGCTACAAATAGGGGGAGGAAGGGGGGGGGGGCGGCATTAGCATGCGCGCCCATCTCCTCCTTCTCCTTGCTCTTCTTCTTCTTTCTCCCCGCCGCCACCGCACCCCCGCAGTCTCGCCGGAGTGCCGTCGTAGCTTCCTGTGGCCAAGCCTTTCTCACCCGTGGCGCTGCTGTTCCGTCGCGGATCCGCTCCTCCTCCACCGAGTCGTGCGTCCATCGAGCCTTCAACATCCATGGCGCGCGACAAGGCGAACTCCGGTGCCTGGGACGACTCCAATGTCCAGTAGGACCACATCGACTTCTTGCGCGACACGAGGCGGCTGCCTAGCGCGGGCTATGTTGAGGCGCGCGTCCCGCCGGCGAAAGAAATCATGCCGGCGCCAAGAGACAGCGAGCGCGTCGTGTTCCAGACGCATTTGCTCCACGGCTTCGGCTTGCTGGTCAGCGGTTTTCTTCGCTCCTTCCTCGAGTTCTACAACCTCCAGCCGCACCACCTCACGCCCAATACGGTGGTGCTGCTGTCGTACTTCGTCACGATGTGCGAAGGCTACCTCGGCATTCTCCCCACACTTGAGCTATGGGGGGGGGAGTGTTTCTACACCAAGCTTGGCATTGCTGCCAAGGACGAGCCGGACGAGTGCGGCACCTTTGTCGCCGTTCGGCGCCCAGGGGCCGGCAACCGCTTTCCACCCATCGGTCTGATCCAGTCTGTCAAGTTGTGGCAGAAATCGTACTTCAATGTGAAGAACGTTGACCCGGCGGTGGACTTCCTCAACATGCCGCCCTATGAAGCCGGCCCGCTGGCTGAACCGCGCTCCAGCTGGACGTACAAGCCGAAGCACCTGTCGGCCTCCGGTGCTGCTGCTGTCGCCTGGAGGGTCTCCAGGCGGCCGACTTGCTGACGACTTTTGTGAAGCGCCGGGTTCTCCCCCTCCAGGGCCGGCCTCACATGATTTGTCAGATGAGTGCTCATCGAGACCCCTGCCGGTTGTCCACCCGCGAGATGCCATTGGCGGAGGTGGCCCACATGGTGAACGAGATAGCGAACCTCAAGCTCGCGGCGGACTGGCGGTTCGGCAAGCCGCCATACTCTTGCGCTAATCTTCCTCCTGCCGTAAGTTCCTGGTTCTTCTCTCTTTTTTGGTTTTTATTTCTTCTGCCGAGTTCTGGATTGCCGACTGAACAGTCGGACATATCACAACTCCTTCCGACCGAGCAGCCGGCCGACGCTCTGGCGCAAGGCCAGGTCTTCATGGCGGATCGGGCAGTGAGTGACGCGGACGACCCCGACTTGGGGGCGGCCGCCTTGGAAGACGACGCCAGAAGCGGTGGCGACAGGGCAGGTGGCTTCAGTGGAGGAGGCGGCATCGAGGCATGGTCGAATGACGATGCTGATAACCCACAAGTATAGGGGATCACAATAGTTTTCGAGGGTAGAGTATTCAACCCAAATTTATTGATTCGACACAAGGGGAGCCAAAGAATATTCTCAAGTATTAGCAGTTGAGTTGTCAATTCAACCACACCTGGATAACTTAATATCTGTAGCAAAGTATTTAGTAGCAAAGTAGTATGATAATAACAGTAATAGTGGCAAAAGTAACATAGCAGTATTGTAGTGATTGTAGCAGTAGCAGTGGAAAAGTAAATAAGCAAGTATCAATATGGGAAAAGCTCGTAGGCATTGGATTGGTGATGGAGAATTATGCCGGATGTGGTTAATCATGTAATAATCATAACATAGGGCGACACAGAACTAGCTCCAATTCATCAATATATTGTAGGAATGTATTCCGAATATAGTCATACGTGCTTATGGAAAAGAACTTGCATGACATCTTTTGTCGTACCCTCCCGTGGCAGCGGGGTCCTAGCGGAAACTAAGGGATATTAAGGCCTCCTTTTAATAGAGTACCGGACCAAAGCATTAACACATAGTGAATACATGGACTCCTCAAACTACGGTCATCACCGGGAGTGGTCCCGATTATTGTCACTTGGGTTGCGGATCATAACACATAGTAGGTGACTATAGACTTGCAAGATAGGATCAAGAACTCACATATATTCATGAAAACATAATAGGTTCAGATCTGAAATCATGGCACTCAGGCCCTAGTGACAAGCATTAAGCATAGCAAAGTCATAGCAACATCAATCTCAGAACATAGTGGATACTAGGGATCAAACCCTAACAAAACTAACTCGATTACATGATAAATTTCATCCAACCCATCACCATCCAGCAAGCCTACGATGGAATTACTCATGCACGGCAGTGAGCATCATGAAAATGGTGATGGAGGATGGTTGATGATGACGATAGCGACGGATTCCCCATTCCGGAGCCCCGAATGGACTCCAGATCAGCCCTCCCGAGAGAGTTTAGGGCTTGGTGGCGGCTCCGTATCGTAAAACGCGATGAATCCTTCTCTCTAAATTTTTTCTCCCCGAACACGAATATATGGAGTTGGAGTTGAGGTCGGTGGAGCTCCACGGGGCCCACGAGGTAGGGGGCGCGCCCAGGGGGCAGGTGCGCCGCCCACACTCGTGGAGAGGGTGTGGGCCCCCTGTCCTTGATTCTTTAGCCAGTATTTTTTATATTTTCCAAAAATAATCTCCGTTGATTTTCAGGTCATTCCGAGAACTTTTGTTTCTGCACAAAAATAACACCATGGCAATTCTCAAAAAAACAGCGTCACATCCGGGTTAGTTCCATTCAAATCATGCAAGTTAGAGTCCAAAGCAAGGGCAAAAGTGTTTGGAAAAGTAGATACGTTGGAGACGTATCAACTCCCCCAAGATTAAACCTTTGCTTGTCCTCAAGCAATTCAGTTGATAAACTGAAAGTGATAAAGAAAAACTTTTACAAACTCTGTTTGCTCTTGTTGTTGTAAATATCTGAAGTCAGCATTCAAGTTTTTAGCAAACATTATGAACTAACCATATTCACAATAACACTTAGGTCCCATGTTTACTCATATCAATGGCATAATCAAATAGCGAGCAATAATGATAAATCTCGGATGACAACACTTCCTCAAAACAATCATGATATGATATAACAAGATGGTATCTCGCTAGCCCTTTCTGAGACCGCAAAACATAAATGCAGAGCACCTTTAAAGATCAAGGACTGACTAGACATTGTAATTCATGGTAAAAGAGATCCAATCATAGTCATACCCAATATAAATTAATAGTAATGAATGCAAATGACAGCGGTGCTCTCCAGCTGGTGCTTTTAATAAGAGGGTGATGACTCAACATAAAAGTAAATAGATAGGCCCTTCGCAGAGGGAAGCAGGGATTTGTAGAGGTGCCAGAGCTCGATTTGGAAACATAGATAAATAATATTTTGAGCGGCATACTTTCATCGTCAACATAACAACCGAGAGATGGCGATATCTTCCATGCTACACACATTATAGGCGGTTCCCAAACAGAATGGTAAAGTTGATACTCCCCCTCCACCAACAAGCATCAATCCATGGCTTGCTCGAAACAACGAGTTCCTCCAACTAACAAGAGTCTCGGGGGAGTTTTGTTTGCAATTATTTTGATTTGATTTGCATAAAGCATGGGACTGGGCATCCCGGTGACCAGCCATTTTCTCGTGAGTGAGGAGCGGAGTCCACTCCTCTTGAGAATAACCCGCCTAGCATGGAAGATACAGACAGACCTAGTTGATACATGAGCTATTTGAGCATACAAAACATAATTTCATTTGAAGGTTTAGAGTTTGGCACATACAAATTTACTTGGAACGGCAGGTAGATACCACATATATAGGAAGGTATGGTGGACTCATATGGAATAACTTTGGGGTTTAAGGGATTGGATGCATAAGCAGTATTCCTGCTTAGTACAAGTGAAGGCTACAAAAAGACTGGGAAGGATGAGTAGCATAACAGTCATGAACATGCATTAAAATTAATAAACCTTGGGTGCAAGCATGAGTAGGATATAATCCACCATGAACATAAGTATCGTGAAGGCTATGTTGATTTTGTTTAAACTACCTGTGTGAACACGTGCCAAGTCCAGACACTTGAATCATTCAAACGAGGATACCACCCTATTATACCACAACACAACCATTTTAATAGCATGTTGGCACGCAAGGTAAACCATTATAAACTCCTAGCTAATTAAGCATGGCATAAGCAACTATAATCTCTAGTTGTCATTGCAAACATGTTTATTCATAATAGGCTGAATCAGGAACGATGAACTAATCATATTTACAAAAACAAGAGAGGTCGAGTTCATACCGGCTCCTCTTATCTCAACCAGTCCATCATATATTGTCATTATTGCCTTTCACTTGCACGACCGAACGATGTGGATAATAATAATAGTGCACGTGCATTGGACTAAGCTGGAATCTGCGAGCATTCAATAAACAGGAGAGGACAAGGCAATATGGGATCTTGGTTAATTAAGTCAACAATAATGCATATAAGAGCCACTTCAACAATTTGATCATGGTCTTCTCCTATCGACCCCCAAAGAAAAGAAAAGAAATAAAACTATTTACACGGGAAAGCTCCTAACAAGCAAAAGAAGAACGGGAAATCTTTTTGGGTTTTCTTTTAGTTATTACTACTACAGCATGAAAAGTAAACTAGCTAAAAGCTACAACTATTTTTTTTAGTTTTTCAAACACACAAGAAGAAAGCAGGAAAAAGGAGAACAAACTAGCACGGATGATACAATGTAAAAGTATGAACACCAAAAACTAGCATGAATGTGTGAGCATAAATGTAATGTCGGTGAGAAATACGTATTGCCCCAAGCTTAGGCTTTTGGCCTAAGTTGGTCTACTGCCACCGCTGCTCTCAAGAAATCATCGCAAGGCCATTCACACTGCCGAACTTCCGCGGTGCGAGGCAGATTATATTTGGGCCTCTCTTCTTCTTCGTTTTGCTTATCCTTCGAGCTTCGGCTCGAAGAGCCCCTCAAAAATCTCTTCATCATTTTCTGAAAATTTCTAAATTTTTTAGTAACTTCAAATAAAAGTGAACCAAGCTCAACAAAATTGATAGCAACTACTCCCTCAAGTGCCTAGAGACCATATCATGAATTAGAACTACTTGGGACCATAAAAATTTGACATGCAAGCTCAAGAACCTGGTCATCTAAGCAGCACAAATTTGCAATAAATAAAGCGAGAACAAAAACTAATTGGACCATTGGAGGAGTCACATACCAAGGAACAATCCCCCAAAGCAGTTTTGTGAGAGGTGCTTTGAGCAAGGAGATCGAAAATTGCAGCAAAATGAGCTAGAACTCGTGCTTGAGCTGGTTGGCGATTTTTTTGGGAGGAAGGAGTGTGTGGTGGCTGGAGTAAGTGGAGGGGAGCCATCATGGGCCCACGAGGCAGGGGGCGCGCCCAGGGGGTGGGCGCGCCCTGGACCCTAGTGGCCAGGTGCCAGCTCCCCCTGATGTGTTCTCATTGCCAGATATTCTCAAATATTCTAGAAAAAATCATATTTAAATTTCAGGGCATCTGGAGAACTTTTATTTTTGGGGTATTTTTATATTGCACGGATAATTCAGAAAACTGACAGAATATACTATTTTTGCTTTATTTCAACTAAATAACAGAAAGTAAAAGAAGGGTACAGACAGTTAAGCTTTCTAACTTCATCCATCTCATGCTCATCAAAAGGAATCCACTAACAAGGTTGATCAAGTCTTGTTAACAAACTCATTCCGAATCGCATCAAACCGGAGAATTTTCGAATAGCACTAAGTTACCTCAACGGGGATATGCACGTCCCAATAATAAGAATATCATATCTCTTTCTGATAGTAGGAAGAGGAAATTCAAAACCTCCAAAAATAATCGATGGAGTTTTTCCAATAGAGTTTATACTATGAACATGAGGTTGTTTCCTCGGAAAGTGTACCGTATGCTCATTGTCATTAACATGAAAAGTGACATTGCCTTTGTTGCAATCAATAACAGCCCCTGCAGTATTCAAAAAGGGTCTTCCAAGAATAATATACATACTATCGTCCTCGGGAATATCAAGAATAACAAAGTCTGTTAAAATAGTAACATTTGCAACCACAACACGCACATCGTCACAAATACCGGCAGGTATAGTAGTTGATTTATCGGCCATTTGCAGAGATATTTCAGTAGGTGTCAACTTATTCAAATCAAGTCTACGATAAAAATAGAGAGGCATAACACTAACACCGGCTCCAAGATCACATAAGGAAGTTCTAACATAATTTCTTTTAATGGAGCATGGTATAATGGGTACTCCTAGATCTCCTAGTTTCTTAGGTATTCGACCCTTAAAAGTGTAATTAGAAAGCATGGTGGAAATCTCAGCTTCCGGTATCTTTCTTTTATTTGTAACAATTTCTTTCATATACTTAGCATAAGGATTTATTTTGAGCATATCAGTTAATTGCATACGCAAAAAGATAGGCCTAATCATTTCAGCAAAGCGCTCAAAATCCTCATCATCCATTTTCTTGAATGGTTTGGGAGGAAAGGCATGGGTTTCTGAACCCATGGCTCCCTTTCTTTACCTTGTTTCCTAGCAACAAAATCTCTCTTATCATAACATTGATTCTTTGATTGTGGGTTATCAAGATCAACAGCAGGTTCAATTTCTACATCATTATCATTGCTAGGTTGAGCATCATCATGAACATCATCATTAACATTATCACTAGGTTCATGTTTATTAGCAGATTGTGTTTCAGCATTAGAAATAGAAATATCATTGGGATTCTCAGGTGTTTCAACAATAGGTTCACTAGAAGCATGCAGAGTCCTATCATTTTTCTTTTTCTTCCTCTTAGAAGGACTAGGAGCATCTAAATTATTTCTCTGAGAATGCTGCTCAATTCTCTTAGGGTGGCCCTCAGGATACAAAGGTTCCTGAGTCACTTTGCCTCCCCTAGTTGCAAATCTAACAACAAAGTCATTATTCTTACTATTCAATTCATTGAGCAAATCATTATGAGATTTAAGTACTGAAGGAAATATGCCCTAGAGGCAATAATAAAGTTATTATTTATTTCCTTATATCATGATAAATGTTTGTTATTCATGCTAGAATTGTATTAACCGGAAACATAATACATGTGTGAATATATAGACAAACAAGATGTCACTAGTATGCCTCTACTTGACTAGCTTGTTAATCAAAGATGGTTATGTTTCCTAACCATGAACAAGGAGTTGTTATTTGATTAACAAGGTCACATCATTAGTTGAATGATCTGATTGACATGACCCATTCCGTTAGCTTAACACTTGATCGCTTAGTATGTTAATGCTTTCTTCATGACCCATACATGTTCCTATAACTATGAGATTATGCAACTCCGTTTACGGAGGAACACTTTGGTACTACCAAACGTCACAACGAATCGGGTGATTATAAAGGAGTACTACAGGTGTCTCCAAAGGTACTTGTTGGGTTGGCGATTTCGAGATTAGGTTTTGTCACTCCGATTGTCGGAGAGGTATCTCTGTGCCTTCTCGGTAATGCACATCACCTAAGCCTTGCAAGCATTACAACTAATGAGTTAGTTGTGAGATGATGTATTACGGAACGAGTAAAGAGACTTACCGTAACTAGATTGAACTAGGTGTTGGATACCGACGATCGAATCTCGGGTAAGTAACATACCGATGACAAAAGGAACAACGATGTCGTTATGCGGTTTGACCGATAAAGATCTTCGTAGAATATGTAGGAACCAATATGGGCATCCAGGTTCCGCTATTGGTTATTGACCGAGAATGGTTCTAGGTCATGTCTACATAGTTCTCGAACCCGTAGGGTCCGCACGCTTAACGCTTCGATGCGATGTTCATAATGAGTTTATAATTATTGATGCATCAAGGTTGTTCGAGTCCGGATGTGATCACGGACATGACGAGGAGTCTCAAATGGTCGAGACATAAAGATTGATATATTGGAAGCCTATGTTTGGACTTGGAAGTGTTCGGGTGAAATCGGATTTTATCGAGTACCGGAGGTTACGGAACCCCCGGAAGTCTATGGGCCTTAATGGGCCATGGGAGAAGAGGAAGGGCAGGCCAAGGTGGGCTGCGCGCCCCCCTCCCCCCTCTAGTCCGAATAGGACAAGGAAGGGGGGGGGCGCCCCTTCCCTCTTCCCCCTCCTCCAATCCTAGTCCAACTAGGAGAAGGGGGGAGTCCTACTCCCGGTGGGAGTAGGACTCCTCCTTGGTGCGCCTCCTCTAGGGCCGGCCACCTCCCCCTTGTCTCCTTTATATACGGGGGCAGGGGGCACCCCAATACACACAAGTTGATCTACGGATCTTTCCTTAGCCGTGTGCGGTGCCCCCTTCCACCATATTCCACTTCGGTCATATCGTCATGAGCTTAGGCGAAGCCCGCGCGGAGAAGTCATATCGTCATGAGCTTAGGCGAAGCCCCGCGCCGGAGAAGTCATATCGTCATGAGCTTAGGCGAAGCCCTGCGCCGGTGGAGCATCAACATCGCCACCACGCCGTCGTCCGACGGAACTCATCCTCGACACTTTGCTGGATCGAGTCCGGGATCGCCATCGAGCTGAACGTGTGCAGAACTCGGAGGTGCCGACGCTCGGTGCTTGGATCGGTCGGATCGTGGAGACGTCGACTACATCAACCGCGTTGTTATAACGCCCGCTTTCGGTCTCACGAGGGTACGTGGACGGACACTCTCCCTCTCGTTGCTGTGCCATCACCATGATCTTGCGTGATCGTAGGAAATTTTTGAAATTACTACGTTCCCCAACAGTGGCATCCGAGCCTGGTTTTATGCGTTGATGTCATGTGCACGAGTAGAACACAAGTGAGTTGTGGGCGATACAAGTCATACCGCCTACCAGCATGTCATACTTTGGTTCAGCGGTATTGTGAGATGAAGCGGCCGGACCGACATTACGCAGACGCTTACGCGAGACTGGTTTCACCGCCCGAGCACTCGTTGCTTAAAGGTGACCGGGGTGTCTGTCTCTCTCACTTTAGTTGAATCGAGTGTGGCTCGCCCGGTCCTTGAGAAGGTTAAAATGGAGTCTATTTGACGAAGTATCGCTGTGGTTTTGATGCGAGGTAAGAACGGTTCTTGCTCAGCCCGTAGCAGCCACGTAAAACTTGCAACAACAAAGTAGAAGACGCCTAACTTGTTTTTGCAGGGCATGTTGTGATGTGATATGGTCAAGACGTGATGCTATACTTTATTGTATGAGATGATCATGTTTTGTAACCGAAGTTATCGGCAATCGGCAGGAGCCATATGGTTGTCGCTTATTGTATGAAATGCAACGCCATGTAATTGCTTTACTTTATCACTAAGGAGTAGCGATAGTCGAGAAGCAATAGTTGGCGAGACGACAACGATGCTACGATGGAGATCAAGGTGTCGCTACCGGTGACGATGGTGATCATGACGGTGCTTGGCGATGGAGATCACAAGCACAAGATGATGATGACCATATCATATCACTTATATTGATTGCATGTGATGTTTATCCTTTATGCATCTTATCTTGCTTTGTTTGACGGTAGCATTATAAGATGATCTCTCACTAAAATTATCAAGAAGTGTTCTCCTCGAGTATGCACCGCTGCCAAAGTTCGTAGTACCCGGACACCACGTGATGATCGGGTGTGATAAGTTCTACGTCCATCTACAACGGGTGCAAAACAGTTGCACACGCGAATACTCAGGTTAAACTTGACGAGCCTAGCATATAACAGATATGGCCTCGAACACGGAGACCGAAGGTCGAACGTGAATCATATAGTAGATATGATCAACATAGTGATGTTCACCATTGAAACTACTCCGTCTCACGTGATGATCGGACATGGTTTAGTTGATTTGGATCACGTGATCACTTAGATGACTAGAGAGATGTCTGTCTAAGTGGGAGTTTTTAATATGATTAATTGAACTTAAATTTATCATGAACTTAGTACCGATAGTATTTTGCTTGTCTATGTTTAATGTAGATAGATGGCTCGTCTGTTGTTCCGTTGAATTTTAATGCGTTCCTTGAGAAAGCAAAGTTGAAAGATGATGGTAGCAATTACACGGACTGGGTCCGTAATTTGAGGATTATCCTCATTGCTGCACGTAAAAATTACGCCCTGGAAGCACCGCTGGGTGACAGCTCTGCGCAGATGCTTGAGCGTGGTTATGAACGTCGCAAAGCAGAGCTGATGACTACTCTATAGTTCAGTGTGCCATGCTTTACGGCTTAGAACCGGGTCTTCAACGACGTTTTGAACGTCATGGAGCATATGAGATGTTCCAAGAGTTGAAGTTAATATTTCAAGCAAATGCCCGGATTGAGAGATATGAAGTCTCCAATAAGTTCTATAGCTGCAAGATGGAGGAGAATAGTTACGTCGGTGAGCACATACTCAAAATGTCCGGGTATAACAATCACTTAATTCAGCTGGGAGTTAATCTTCCGGATGATAGTGTCATTGATGAATTCTCCAATCATCGCCACCAAGCTACAAGAGCTTCGTGATGAACTATAATATGCAAGGGATGACTAAGACAATTCTCGAGCTCTTCGCAATGCTAAAAGCAGCGGAGGTAGAAATCAAGAAAGAGCATCAAGTGTTGATGGTCAACAAGACCACTAGTTTCAAGAAAAGGGCAAAGGAAAGAAGAAGGAAACTTCAAAAGAACAGCAAGAAAGTTGCTGATCAAGAGAAGAAACCCAAGTCTGGACCTAAGCCTGAAACGAGTGTTTTTACCGCAAGCAGACCGGACATCGAAGCGGAACTGCCCCAAGTATTTGGCGGATAAAAGGATGGCAAGGTGAACAAAGGTATATGTGATATACATGTTATTGATGTGTACCTTACTAGAGCTCGTAGTAGCACTGAGTATTTGATCTGGTTCATTGCTAATATTTGCAACTCAAACAGGACTACGGAATAGACGAGCACCGCAAAGGACGAGGTGACGATGCGCGTGGGAAATGGTTCCAAAGTCAATGTGATCGCGGTCGGCACGCTACCTCTACATCTACCTTCGGATTAGTTTTAGACCTAAATAATTGTTATTTGGTGCGGCGTTGAGCATGAACATTATATCTGGATCTTGTTTAATGCGAGACGGTTATTCATTTAAATCAGAGAATAATGGTTGTTCTATTTATATGAGTAATATCTTTTATGGTCATGCACCCTTGAAGAATGGTCTATTCTTGTTGAATCTCGACGAGAGTGATACACATATTCATAATGTTGAAGCCAAAAGATGCAGAGTTGATAATGATAGTGCAACTTATTTGTGGCACTTGCCGTTTAGGTCATATCGATGTAAAACGCATGAAGAAACTCCATACCGATGGGCTTCGGAATCACTTGATTATGAATCACTTGGTACTTGCGAACCGTGCCTCATGGGCAAGATGACCAAAACGCCGTTCTCGGAACTATGGAGCGAGCAACTGATTTGTTGGAAATCATACATACCGATGTTTGTGGTCCAATGAATGTTGAGGCACTTTGGCGGTATCGTTATTTTCTCACCTTCACAGATGATTTAAGCAGATATGGGTATATCTACTTAATGAAACACAAATCTGAAACGTTTGAAAAGTTCAAAGAATTTCAGAGTGAAGTGGAAAATCATCGTAACAAGAAAATAAAGTTTCTACGATCTGATCGTGGAGGAGAATATTTGAGTTACGAGTTTGGTTTACATTTGAAACAATGTGGAATAGTTTCGCAACTCATGCCACCCGGAACACCACAGAGAAATGGTGTGTCCGAACATCGTAATCGTACTTTACTAGATATGGTGCGATCTATGATGTCTATTTCCGATTTGCCGCTATCGTTTTGGGGTTATGCTTTAGAGACGGCCGCATTCACGTTGAATAGGACACCATCAAAATCCGTTGAGACGACGCCTTATGAACTGTGGTTTGGCAAGAAACCAAAGTTGTCGTTTCTTAAAGTTTGGGGCTGCGATGCTTATGTAAAGAAACTTCAACCAGATAAGCTCGAACCCGAATCGGAAAAATGTGTCTTCATAGGATACCCAAAGGAGACTGTTGGGTACACCTTCTATCACAGATCTGAAGGCAAGATTTTCGTTGCTAAATTCGGATCCTTTCTAGAGAAGGAGTTTCTCTCGAAAGAAGTGAGTGGGAGGAAAGTAGAACTTGATGAGATAATCAGATCTGCTCCCTTATTGGAAAGTAGTTCATCACAAGAAATGGTTCTGTGACAACTACACCAATTAGTGAGGAAACTAATGATGATGATCATGAAGCTTGAGATCAAGTTGCTCTTGAACCTCGAGGTCAACCAGAGTAAAATCGCACAGAGTGGTATGGTAATCTTATTCGAAGTCATGTTACTTGACCATGGCGAACCTACAAACTATGAAGAAGCGATGGTGAGCCCAGATTCGCAAAATGGCTGGAAGCCATGAAATCTGAGATGGGATCCATGTATGAGAACAAAGTATGGACTTTGGTTGACTTGCCCGATGATCGGCAAGCCATTGAAAATAAATGGATCTTTAAGAAGAAGACTGCGCCGATGGTAATGTAAGCTGTCTACAAAGCTCGACTTGTTGCAAAAGGTTTTCGACAAGTTCAAGGAGTTGACTACGATGAGACTTTCTCACCGTGAAGCGATGCTTAAGTCTGTCCGAATCATGTTAGCAATTGCCGATTTTATGATTATGAAATTTGGCAAATGGATGTAAAACTGCATTCTTGAATGGATTTCTAGAAGAAGAGTTGTATATGATGCAACGAGAAGGTTTTGTAGATCCAAAAGGTGCTAACAAAGTGTGCAAGCTCCAGCGATCAATTTATGGTCAGTGCAAGCCTCTCGGAGTTGGAATAAACGCTTTGATAATGTGATCAAAGCATATGGGTTTATCTGCACTTTTGGAGAAGCCTTGTATTTACAAGAAAGTGAGTGGGAGCTCAGAGCATTTCTAATATTATATGTGGACGACATATTATTGATTGGAAATGATATAGAATTTCTGGATAGCATAAAGGATACTTGAATAAAAGTTTTCAATGAAAGACCTCGGTGAAGCTGCTTACATATTGGGCATCAAGATCTATAGAGATAGATCAAGACGCTTGATTGGACTTTCACAAAGCACATACCTTGATAAAGTTTTGAAAAAGTTCAAAATGGATCAGCAAAGAAAGGTTTTTACCGTGTTACAAGGTGTAAGATTGAGTCGACTCAATGCCCGACCACAACAGAAGATAGAGAGAAAATGAAAGATGTTCCTATGCTTCAGCCATAGGCTCTATCATGTATGCAATGCTGTGTACCAGACCGACGATGCTTAGCTGTAAGCTTGGCAGGAAGGTACCAAAGTAATCCAGAGTGGATCATGGACAGCGGTCAAGAACATCCTGAAATACGAAAAGGACTAAGGATATGTTTTCGTATATGGAGGTGACAAAGAGCTAGTCGTAAATGGTTACGCCGATGCAAGCTTTGACACGATCCGGACGATTCTAAATCGCAAACCGGATACGTGTTTTATTAAACGGTGGAGCTGTCGGTTGGTGCAGTTCTAAACAAAGCGCCGTGGCGGGATCTACATGTGAAGCGGAGTACATAGCTGCTTCGAAGCAGCAAATGAAGGAGTCGGATGAAAGAGTTCATTTCCGATCTAGGTGTCATACCTAGTGCATCGGGACCGATGAAAATCTTTCGTGACAATATGGTGCAATTGCCTTGGCAAAGGAATCCAGATTTCACAAGAGGACCAAGCACATCAAGAGACGCTTCAATTCCATTGGGACCAAGTCCAAGTGGGAGACATAGAGATTTGCAAAATACATACGGATCTGAATGTTGCAGACCGTTGACTAAGCCTCTTCCACGAGCAAAACATGATCAGCACCAAGACTCCATGGGTGTAAGGATCATTACTTTGTAATCTAGATTATTGACTCTAGTGCAAGTGGGAGCTGAAGGAAATATGCCCTAGAGGCAATAATAAAGTTATTATTTATTTCCTTATATCATGATAAATGTTTATTATTCATGCTAGAATTGTATTAACGGAAACATAATACATGTGTGAATATATAGACAAACAGTATGTCACTAGTATGCCTCTACTTGACTAGCTTGTTAATCAAAGATGGTTATGTTTCCTAACCATGAACAAGGAGTTGTTATTTGATTAACAAGGTCACATCATTAGTTGAATGATCTGATTGACATGACCCATTCCGTTAGCTTAACACTTGATCGCTTAGTATGTTAATGCTTTCTTCATGACCCATACATGTTCCTATAACTATGAGATTATGCAACTCCGTTTACGGAGGAACACTTTGGGTACTACCAAACGTCACAACATAAGCTGGGTGATTATAAAGGAGTACTACAGGTGTCTCCAAAGGTACTTGTTGGGTTGGCGATTTGAGATTAGGTTTTGTCACTCCGATTGTCGGAGAGGTATCTCTAGGCCTTCTCGGTAATGCACATCACCTAAGCCTTGCAAGCATTACAACTAATGAGTTAGTTGTGAGATGATGTATTACGGAACGAGTAAAGAGACTTACCGTAACGAGATTGAACTAGGTATTGGATACCGACGATCGAATCTCGGGTAAGTAACATACCGATGACAAAGGAACAACGATGTCGTTATGCGGTTTGACCGATAAAGATCTTCGTAGAATATGTAGGAACCAATATGGGCATCCAGGTTCCGCTATTGGTTATTGACCGAGAATGGTTCTAGGTCATGTCTACATAGTTCTCGAACCCGTAGGGTCCGCACGCTTAACGCTTCGATGACGAGTTCATAATGAGTTTATAAGTATTGATGCATCAAGGTTGTTCGAGTCCCGGATGTGATCACGGACATGACGAGGAGTCTCAAAATGTCGAGACATAAAGATTGATATATTGGAAGCCTATGTTTGACTTCGAAGTGTTCGGGTGAAATCGGATTTTATCGAGTACCGGAGGTTACCGGAACCCCCCGGGAAGTCTATGGGCCTTAATGGGCCATGGGAGAAGAGGAAGGGCAGGCCAAGGTGGGCTGCGCGCCCCCCTCCCCCCTCTAGTCCGAATAGGACAAGGAAGGGGGGGCGGCGCCCCTTCCCTCTTCCCCCTCCTCCAATCCTAGTCCAACTAGGAGAAGGGGGGGGGAGTCCTACTCCCGGTGGGAGTAGGACTCCTCCTTGGTGCGCCTCCTCTAGGGCCGGCCACCTCCCCCTTGTCTCCTTTATATCTGGGGCAGGGGCACCCCAATACACACAAGTTGATCTACGGATCTTTCCTTAGCGTGTGCGGTGCCCCTTCCACCATATTCCACTTCGGTCATATCGTCATGAGCTTAGGCGAAGCCTGCGCCGGAGAAGTCATATCGTCATGAGCTTAGGCGAAGCCCCGCGCCGGAGAAGTCATATCGTCATGAGCTTAGGCGAAGCCCGCGTCGGTGGAGCATCAACATCGTCACCACGCCGTTGTGCTGACGGAACTCATCCCCGACACTTTGCTGGATCGGAGTCCGGGGATCGTCATCGAGCTGAACGTGTGCAGAACTCGGAGGTGTAGTACGTTCAGTGCTTGGATCGGTCGGATCGTGGAGACGTACGACTACATCAACCGCGTTGTTATAACGCTTCCGCTTTCGGTCTACGAGGGTACGTGGACGGACACTCTCCCCTCTCGTTGCTGTGCCATCACCATGATCTTGCGTGATCGTAGGAAAATTTTTGAAATTACTACGTTCCCCAACAAGTACTTTTTCTACTTGAGTGGTAACCATAGAAGTGTCGGTGTACAAAAAAGGGGTACACTTTTTGTACCCCTATAACTGTGCACGGGCAGTCTGAGCCACGGGCACCACCACACTAAGCACGGCAAGGGAGGTGAGCCAAGGTAAGGCCGAAGCTCAAGAGAACTGGAGCAACGCCAAGACCAAGACCACAAAGAGCAAAGGGGACGAAGCGGACTCCCCCGGCAAGATCCTTGCCGGGGGGCAGTTTTAGCAAACCCGGCAAGACCCTTGCCATGGCAGCTCGCCCCACACCTACGGGGAGAGTCACCCTTGAGTCCACTGCCCCCATGGGGCGATGATTTGGGAGACATCCCCGTGGTGGCATGCAGATCTTTGTGAAGACATTCAAGATCAGATACACACTACAGAAGGTGACGACCCTTGGCGGGATCCCAGCCAAGGAGGACCACAAGGCCCCCGGCAAGAGGCTTGCCGGGGATGACAGCAGGCGCCCCGGCTAGGCCCTTGCCAAGAACACCCGTACGGCCACCATCAGGCCCACGCCAATCAAACCTCCACCACCGTTCGCATGCAGCTGCCGACCCAACCAGCAAGCAGGCACTGCGTGGCGGCATGCAGATCTTCGTGGAGACCCACCATCGCGCCACCTCACCTGCTGCCGCCTACATGGCATCGCAGCACCGCTGGCTGTAGCGTGGTTCACACGAGAGGGAGCGGCGACGGACGAGACGGGGCTCTCCCCCGTCCCCGATAAAGCAAGGACACCTAAGCAAGATGCATTAAATGCACCTTGTCATGTAATGCGAGGGATAACCTTGCATCACTGTACCCTTTCCACCTCCTTTGTGACACTGTGGCAACCCCTTTTCCTATAAAAGGAGGCCCGAGGCGACCAGGAGGAGGATTCGGCTTTTTGGAGCTCCTCACGCCCCATAGCTAGTTCAAGAACACAGATATACAATCCACCAAAGCAGGAGTAGGGTTTTACGCATCCTCGCGGCCCGAACCTAGATAAACGAACCACATTCTATCTGTTTGATCCGCTCTTCTCACGACCCCGCGCCCCGCTAACCGTAGTAGGGATTCTTGTGATCCCATAGGCGTCGTTCCCACCGACAAGAAGCATGTTTACTAATGAGTTTAAGTTCACCTTTAACTCTAGACATATAATCACTCAAGTTTTCAATCATATAAGCATTGTGTTTTTATTCTCTACCAAAATAAGCATTGAATTTTTCTTGCTTAACCATAAAGTTATCAAACTCATCCAAGCATTGGCTAGCAAACTTAGTGGAAGGGATTTCAGCTTTATCATATCTATAGAGAGGATTTACCTTTACTACCTGTGTCGGGTTATCAAGACCATGTGTTTCTTCAACAGGCGGTACATTAAGACCATGTATTTCTTCAACATGAGGTAAATTCTTAACATCTTCAGCTTTAATACCTTTTTCCTTCATAGATTTCTTTGCCTCTTGCATATCTCCAGGACTGAGAAATAGAACACCCCTTTTCTTTGGAGTTGGCTTAGGAGTTGGTACAGGAAGTGGCCAATTATTTTCATTTGTCAACATATTATTCAATAGAATTTCAGCTTGATCTGGTGTTCTTTCCCTGAAAACACAACCAGCACAACTATCCAGGTGGTCTTTGGAAGCATCGGTTAGTCCATTATAAAAGATATCAAGTATTTCATTTTTATTAAGAGGATGATTAGGCAAAGCATTAAGTAATTGGAAAAGCCTCCCCCAAGCTTGTGGGAGACTCTCTTCTTCAATTTGCACAAAATTATATATTTCCCTCAAAGCAGCTTGTTTCTTATGAGTAGGGAAATATTTAGCAGAGAAGTAATAAATCATATCCTGGGGACTACGCACACAACCAGGATCAAGAGAGTTAAACCATATCTTAGCATCACCTTTTAATGAGAGCGGAACTATTTTAAGGATATAATAGTAGCGAGTTTTCTCATCATTAGTGAACAGGGTGGCTATATCATTTAATTTAGTAAGATGTGCCACAACAGTTTCAGATTCATAGCCATAAAAAGGATCAGACTCAACCAAAGTAATTATATCAGAGTTGACAGAGAATTCATAATCCTTATCAGTAACAAAGATAGGTGAAGTAGCATAAGCAGGATCATATTTCATTCTAGCATTCAAAGATTTTTGTTTCAGCTTAGCTAGTAATTTCTTAAGATCACTTCTATCATTGCAAGCAAGAAATTATCTAGCAGTTTCTTCATCCATAACATAACCCTCAGGCACAACAGGTAATTCATATCTAGGGGAGAATCTTCATCATCACTTTCATCAATATTAGCAGGTTCCATAATTTCATTCTTTCTAGCCCTAGCAAGTTGTTCATCAAGAAATTCACCAGGTGGCACAGTAGTATCAAGCATAGAAGTAGTTTCATCATAAGTATCATGCATAGCAGAAGTGGCATCATCATAACATGCGATATATCAGAATCAATAGCAGAAGCAGGTTTAGGTGTCGCAAGCTTACTCAAAACAGAAGGTGAATCAAGTGCAGAGCTAGATGGAAGTTCCTTACCTCCCCTCGTAGTTGAGGGATAGATTTTAGTTTTCTCGTCTTTCAAGTTTTTCATAGTGACTAGAAGATATAAATCCCAAGTGACTCAAAGAATAGAGCCATGCTCCCCGGCAACGGCGCCAGAAAATAGTCTTGATAACCCACAAGTATAGGGGATCGCAACAGTTTTCGAGGGTAGAGTATTGAACCCAAATTTATTGATTCCACACAAGGGGAGCCAAAGAATATTCTCAAGTATTAGCAGTTCAGTTGTCAATTCAACCACACCTGGATAACTTAATATCTGCAGCAAAGTATTTAGTAGCAAAGTAGTATGATAATAACGGTAACAGTGGAAAAAGTAACTATAGCAGTATTGTAGTGATTGTAGAAGTAGCAGCGGAAAAGTAAATAAGCAAGTGTCAATATGGGAAAAGCTCATAGGCATTGGATCGGTGATGGAGAACTATGCTGGATGCGGTTCATCATGTAACAATCATAACATAGGGTGACATAGAACTAGCTCCAATTCATCAATATAATGTAGGCATGTATTCCGAATATAGTCATACGTGCTTATGGAAAAGAACTTGCATGGCATATTTTGTCCTACCCTCCCGTGGCAGCGGGGTCCTAGCGGAAACTAAGGGATATTAAGGCCTCCTTTAAATAGAGTACTGGACCAAAGCATTAACACATAGTGAATACATGGACTCCTCAAACTACGGTCATCACCGGGAATGGTCCCGATTATTGTCACTTCGGGGTTGCCGGATCATAACACATAATAGGTGACTATAGACTTGCAAGATAGGATCAAGAACTCACATATATTCATGAAAACATAATAGGTTCATATATGAAATCATGGCATTCGGGCCCTAGTGACAAGCATTAAGCATAGCAAAGTCATAGCAACATCAATCTCAGAACATAGTGGATACTAGGGATCAAACCCTAACAAAACTAACTCGATTACATGATAAATCTCATCCAGCCCATCACCGTCCAGCAAGCCTACGATGGAATTACTCACGCACAACGGTGAGCATCATGAAATTGGTGATGGAGGATGGTTGATGATGACGATGGCGATGGATTCCCTCTCTGAGCCCCGAACGGACTCAGATCAGCCTCTCGAGAGAGTTTAGGGCTTGGCGGCGGCTCCGTATCGTAAAACGTGATGAATCCTTCTCTCTGATTTTTTCTCCCCGAACACGAATATATGGAGTTGGAGTTGAGGTCGGTGGAGCTCCAAGGGGCCCACGAGGCAGGGGGCGCGCCCCCCACCCTCGTGGAGAGGGTGTGGGCCCCTGGCCTTGATTCTTTCACCGGTATTTTTTATATTTTCCAAAAATAATCTTCGTTGATTTTCAGGTCATTCCGAGAACTTTTGTTTCTGCACAAAAATAACACCATGCCAATTCTGCTGAAAACAACGTCAGTCCGGATTAGTTCCATTCAAATCATGCAAGTTAGAGTCCAAAACAAGGGCAAAAGTGTTTGGAAAAGTTAATACGTTGGAGACGTATCAGACGCCAAGGAGGCCGGGCGGCGCCACCAGCCGGCCGGCCATAGGGCAAGTGCGAGCTCCTAAGCGGCGCCATACGCACCAGGCGGCGCGCCGAAGCCACGAGCCAGCACGCAGCTGCACGGCGCCCAGCCGCCAAGGGCTTGGCTATGGCGACCAGACGAGAGGAGGCTGCCGCGAAGGCCGTCTGATTCCAGAGGACCACGAAGCAGCCACTGACGGTGCATGCGTGAGTGCTCATTCCTCTTCATGCTTTCTCTTGTTTCTTGTAACTTTCTACTGAATTTTCTTCAACTCGCGCGAATATGGGCACCACTCTCTCTTGAGCGGTCGACCTCCGCCTCCATCCTCGAAGGGCCGGAGGGCTCTCCGAATACCCGCCGCGTGGACCCGCGCGCCGACGTCCAGGCGGCAACGGAGCGGAACATGCGGGAAGCGCGCTAGGAGCAGGAGAGGGCGGATCAGGCGAAGGCGGACTCCGACAAGGCAGTGCAGGAGGAGGCGGACGCAGTGGCCAGGGCCCTGGCCGATGCCTCAGCGATGGCCCAGGCTGAGAAGGCGGCCAAGACCCAGGCGGACGCGGCCATCGGGGCGCAAGTGAGGGCGGCCACAGGTGGCCAGGCCCCACTGATGATCATTCCGCTGCGCTCCATGCCGCCAGCGACGGAGGTTCTGGCGCCGACTGGAGGGTCCGACATCGACCAGCCGGCCATGGAGAGGGAGGGGGAGACGCCTGAAGGAAATATGCCCTAGAGGCAATAATAAAGTTATTATTTATTTCCTTATATCATGATAAATGTTTATTGTTCATGCTAGAAATGTATTAACCGGAAACATAATACATGTGTGAATACATAGACAAACAGAGTGTCACTAGTATGCCTCTACTAGACTAGCTTGTTAATCAAAGATGGTTGAGTTTCCTAACCATAGACAAAGGAGTTGTCATTTGATTAACAAGGTCACATCATTGGTTGAATGATCTGATTGACATGACCCATTCCATTAGCTTAGCACCGATCGCTTAGTATGTTGCTATTGCTTTTATCCATGACTTATACATGTTCCTATAACTATGAGATTATGCAACTCCGTTTACGGAGGAACACTTTGGTACTACCAAACGCCACAACGAATCGGGTGATTATAAAGGAGTACTACAGGTGTCTCCAAAGGCAGATGTTGGGTTGGCGATTTCGAGATTAGGATTTGTCACTCCGATTGTCGGAGAGGTATCTCAGGCCCTCTCGGTAATACACATCACTAAGCCTTGCAAGCATTACAACTAAAGAGTTAGCTGTGAGATGGTGTATTACGGAACGAGTAAAGAGACTTGCCCAAGAACTAGATTGAACTAGGTATTGGATACCGACGATCGAATCTCGGGCAAGTAACATACCGATGACAAAGGGAACAACGATGTTGTTATGCGGTCTGACCGATAAAGATCTTCATAGAATATGTAGGAGCCAATATGGGCATCCAGGTCCCGCTATTGGTTATTGACCGGAGATGTGTCTCGGTCATGTCTACATTATTCTCGAACCGTAGGGTCCGCACGCTTAAGGTTTCGATGACGGTTATATTATGAGTTTGTGTATTTTGATGTACCGAAGGAGTTCGGAGTCCCGGATGTGATCACGGACATGACGAGGAGTCTCGAAATGATCGAGACATAAAGATTGATATATTGGACGGCTATATTCGGACACCGGAAAGGTTCCGGAAGTTTCCGGAGAAAACCGGAGTGCCGGAGGGGTTACCGGAACCCCCCGGGGAAGTAATGGGCCTTATTGGGCCAAGAGGGGAGAGAGAGGGCTGCACCAGGAGGTGGCGCGCGCCCCCCATGGGGAGTCCGAATTGGACAAGGAGGGGGGCGCGGCCCCCCTTTCCCTCTCCCTCTCCCTCTCTTTCCTTCCCCCTTCCTTCTTCCTAGTAGGACTAGGAAAGGGGAGTCCTACTCCCACTAGGAGGAGGACTCCCCCCTCCCTTGGCGCGCCTCCTAGGGCCGGCCGGCCCTCCCCCTTGCTCCTTTATATACGGGGGCAGGGGGGCACCCTAGAACACACAAGTTGATCCTTGAGATCGTTCCTTAGCCGTGTGCGGTGCCCCCCTCCACCATATTCCACCTCGGTCAAATTGTAGCAGTGCTTAGGCGAAGCCTGCGTCAAGAAACATCAAGATCGTCACCACGCCGTCGTCTTGTGGAACTCTCTCTCCCGGAGCTTTGCTGGATCGGAACCGAGGAGCGCCACCGAGCTGAACGTGTGCCAAGAACTCGGAGGTGCCGGAGTAACGGTGCTGGGTCGGTTGGATCGCGAGGAGAACGACGACTACTTCCTCTACGCCAGATCGCTTCCGCTTCGGTCTCACGAGGATACGAGACAACACTCTCCCCTCTCGTTGCTATGCATCACCATGATCTTGCGTGTGCGAGGAAATTTTTTGAAATTACTACGTTCCCCAACAAAGGGTATCGAGCCCAGGTTTTTATGGTTTGATGTTTTGCACGAGTAGAACACAAGTGAGTTGTGGGCGATATAAGTCATACCGCCTACCAAAGCATGTCATACTTTGGTTCAGCGGTATTGTGAGATGAAGCGGCCCGGACCGACATTACGCCAGACGCTTACGCGAGACTGGTTTCACTGTTACGAGCACTTTCGTGCTTAAAGGTGGCTGGCGGGTGTCTGTCTCTCTCAATTTAGTTGAACTGAGTGTGGCTACGCCCGTCCTTGAGAAGGTTAAAACGGAGTCTATTTGACGAAGTATCGTTGTGGTTTTGATGCGAGGTGAGATTGGTTCTTGCTTAAGCCCGTAGCAGCCACGTAAAATTTGCAACAACAAAGTAGAGGACGTCTAACTTGTTTTTGCAGGGCATGTTGTGATGTGATATGGTCAAGACATGATGCTATATTTTATTGTATGAGATGATCATGTTTTGTAACCGGTTATCGACAATCTGGCTGGAGCCATATGGTTGTCGCTTATTGTATGAAATGCAACGCCTGTAATTGCTTTACTTTATCACTAAGCGGTAGCGATAGTCGAGAAGCAATAGATGGCGAAACGACAACGATGCTACGATGGAGATCAAGGTGTCGCTACCGGTGGCGATGGTGATCACGACGGTGCTTTGAGATGGAGATCACAAGCACAAGATGATGATGGCCATATCATATCACTTATATTGATTGCATGTGATGTTTATCTTTTATGCATCTTATTTTGCTTTGATTGACGGTAGCATTTTAAGATGATCTCTCACTAAAATTATCAAGTAGTGTTCTCCCGAGTATGCACCGTTGCCAAAGTTCGTCGTGCCGAGACACCACGTGATGATCGGTGTGATAAGCTCACGTCCATCTACAATGGGTGCAAGCCAGTTTTGCACACGCAGAATACTCAGGTTATACTTGACGAGCCTAGCATATGCAGATATGGCCTCGGAACACGGAGACCGAAAGGTCGGCGTGAATCATATAGTAGATATGATCAACATAAGATGTTCACCATTGAAAACTACTCCATCTCACGTGATGATCGGTTATGGTTTAGTTGATTTGGATCACGTGATCACTTAGATGACTAGAGAGATGTACGTCTAAGTGGGAGTTCTTAAGTAATATGATTAATTGAACTTAAATTTATCATGAACTTAGTACTGATAGTATCTTGCTTGTCTATGTCTATTTATAGATAGATGGCTCGTGCTGTTGTTCCGTTGAATTTTAATGCGTTCCTTGAGAAAGCAAAGTTGAAAGATGATGGTAGCAATTACACGGACTGGGTCCGTAACTCGAGGATTATCCTCATTGCTGCACGAGAAGAGTTACGCCCTGGATGCACCGCTAGGTGCAGAGCTCGCCGCTTGATGCAAGCGATTTACGTTAAGAACGTCTGGCGAGCAAAGTCGACTATCACTCTATAGTTCAAGTGTGCCATGCTTTACGGTTTAGAACGGGTCTTCAACGACGTTTTGAACGTCATGGAGCATATGAGATGTTCCAGGAGTTGAAGTTGATATTTCAACAGAATGCCCGGATTGAGAGATATGAAGTCTCCAATAAGTTCTATAGCTGCAAGATGGAAGAGAATGGGTCTGTCAGTGAGCACATACTCAGAATGTCTGGGTATTACATGAAGTAAATATGCCCTAGAGGCAATAATAAAGTTATTAGTTATTTCCTTATATCATGATAAATGTTTATTATTCATGCTAGAATTGTATTAACCGGAAACATAATACATGTGTGAATATATAGACAAACAGTATGTCACTAGTATGCCTCTACTTGACTAGCTTGTTAATCAAAGATGGTTATGTTTCCTAACCATGAACAAGGAGTTGTTATTTGATTAACAAGGTCACATCATTAGTTGAATGATCTGATTGACATGACCCATTCCGTTAGCTTAACACTTGATCGTTTAGTATGTTAATGCTTTCTTCATGACCCATACATGTTCCTATAACTATGAGATTATGCAACTCCGTTTACGGAGGAACACTTTGGTACTACCAAGCGTCACAACGAATCGGGTGATTATAAAGGAGTACTACAGGTGTCTCCAAAGGTACTTGTTGGGTTGGCGTATTTGAGATTAGGTTTTGTCCTCCGATTGTCGGAGAGGTATCTCAGGCCTTCTCGGTAATGCACATCACCTAAGCCTTGCAAGCATTACAACTAATGAGTTAGTTGTGAGATGATGTATTACGGAACGAGTAAAGAGACTTACCGTAACGAGATTGAACTAGGTATTGGATACCGACGATCGAATCTCGGGTAAGTAACATACCGATGACAAAGGAACAACGTATGTCGTTATGCGGTTTGACCGATAAAGATCTTCGTAGAATATGTAGGAACCAATATGGGCATCCAGGTTCCGCTATTGGTTATTGACCGAGAATGGTTCTAGGTCATGTCTACATAGTTCTCGAACCCGTAGGGTCCGCACGCTTAACGTTCGATGACAGTTCATAATGAGTTTATAAGTATTGATGCACGAAGGTTGTTCGAGTCCCGGATGTGATCACGGACATGACGAGGAGTCTCGAAATGGTCGAGACATAAAGATTGATATATTGGAAGCCTATGTTTGGACTTGGAAGTGTTCGGGTGAAATCGGATTTTACGAGTACCGGAGGTTACCGAACCCCCGGAAGTCTATGGGCCTTAATGGGCCATGGGAGAAGAGGAAGGGCAGGCCAAGGTGGGCTGCGCCCCCCCCCTCTAGTCCGAATAGGACAAGGAAGGGGGGCGCCTTCCCTCTTCCCTCCTCCAATCCTAGTCCAACTAGGAGAAGGGGGAGTCCTACTCGGTGGGAGTAGGACTCCTCCTTAGCGCGCCTCCTCTAGGGCCGCCACCTCCCCTTGTCTCCTTTATATCTGGGGCAGGGGCACCCCAATACACACAAGTTGATCTACGGATCTTTCCTTAGCCGTGCAGCGGTGCCCCTTCCACCATATTCCACTTGGTCATATCGTCATGAGCTTAGGCGAAGCCTCGCGCGGAGAAGTCATATCGTCATGAGCTTAGGCGAAGCCCTGCGTCGGTGGAGCATCAACATCGTCACCACGCCGTCGTCTTGTGGAACTCATCCCGACACTTTGCTGGATCGAGTCCGGGATCGTCATCGAGCTGAGCGTGTGCGCGAACTCGGAGGTGCCATACGTTCGGTGCTTGGATCGGTCGGATCGTGGAGACGTCGACTACATCAACAGCGTTGTTATAACGCTTCGCTTTCGGTCTCGAGGGTGCGTGGACGGACACTCTCCTCTCGTTGCTATGCCATCACCATGGTCTTGCGTGATCGTAGGAAATTTTTGAAATTACTACGTTCCCCAACGATGGTATCGAGCCTGGTTTTATGCGTTGATGTCATGTGCACGAGTAGAACACAAGTGAGTTGTGGGCGATACAAGTCATACTGCCTACCAGCATGTCATACTTTGGTTCAGCGGTATTGTGAGATGAAGCGGCCGGACCGACATTACAGCCAGACGCTTACGCGAGACTGGTTTCACCGCCCGAGCACTCGTTGCTTAAAGGTGACCGGCGGTGTCTGTCTCTCTCACTTTAGTTGAATCGAGTGTGGCTCGCCGGTCCTTGAGAAGGTTAAAACGGAGTCTATTTGACGAAATATCGTTGTGGTTTTGATGCGAGGTAAGAACGGTTCTTGCTCAGCCCGTAGCAGCCACGTAAAACTTGCAACAACAAAGTAGAAGACGTCTAACTTGTTTTTGCAGGGCATGTTGTGATGTGATATGGTCAAGGCGTGATGCTATATTTTATTGTATGAGATGATCATGTTTTGTAACCGAGTTATCGGCAATGGCGAGGAGCCATATGGTTGTCGCTTTATTGTATGAAATGCAACGCCATGTAATTGCTTTACTTTATCACTAAGGAGTAGCGATAGTCGTAGAAGCAATAGTTGGCGAGACGACAACGATGCTACGATGGAGATCAAGGTGTCGCGCCGGTGGCGATGGTGATCATGACGGTGCTTGGCGATGGAATCACAAGCACAAGATGATGATGACCATATCATATCACTTATATTGATTGCATGTGATGTTTATCCTTTATGCATCTTATCTTGCTTTGATTGACGGTAGCATTATAAGATGATCTCTCACTAAAAATTATCAAGAAGTGTTCTCCCTGAGTATGCACCGTTGCCAAAGTTCGTAGTACCCAGACACCACGTGATGATCGGGTGTGATAAGTTCTCGTCCATCTACAACGGTGCAAAACAGTTGCACACGCGGAATACTCAGGTTAAACTTGACGAGCCTAGCATATAACAGATATGGCCTCGGAACACGGAGACCGAAAGGTCGAGCGTGAATCATATAGTAGATATGATCAACATAGTGATGTTCACCATTGAAACTACTCCATCTCACGTGATGATCGGACATGGTTTAGTTGATTTGGATCACGTGATCACTTAGATGACTAGAGAGATGTCTGTCTAAGTGGGAGTTTTTAATATGATTAATTGAACTTTAATTTATCATGAACTTAGTACCGATAGTATTTTGCTTGTCTATGTTTAATGTAGATAGATGGCTCGTCTGTTGTTCCGTTGAATTTTAATGCGTTCCTTGAGAAAGCAAAGTTGAAAGATGATGGTAGCAATTACGGACTGGGTCCGTAATTTGAGGATTATCCTCATTGCTGCACGAAAAATTACGTCTGGAAGCACCGCTGGGTGACAGGCCTGCTGCAGATGAGCGAGAAGTTATGAGCGTCGGCAAAGCAGAGCTGATGACTACTCTATAGTTCAGATGTGCCATGCTTTACGGCTTAGAACCGGGTCTTCAACGACGTTTTGAGCGTCATGGAGCATATGAGATGTTCCAAGAGTTGAAGTTAATATTTCAAGCAAATGCCCGGATTGAGAGATATGAAGTCTCCAATAAGTTCTATAGCTGCAAGATGGAGGAGAATAGTTACATCGGTGAGCACATACTCAAAATGTCCGGGTATAACAATCACTTAATTCAGCTGGGAGTTAATCTTCCGGATGATAGTGTCATTGATGAATTCTCCAATCACGCCACCAAGCTACAAGAGCTTCGTGATGAACTATAATATGCAAGGGATGACTAAGACAATTCTGAGCTCTTCGCAATGCTAAAAGCAGCGGAGGTAGAAATCAAGAAAGAGCATCAAGTGTTGATGGTCAACAAGACCACTAGTTTCAAGAAAAGGGCAAAGGAAGAAGAAGGAAACTTCAAAAGAACAGCAAGAAAGTTGCTGATCAAGAGAAGAAACCCAAGTCTGGACCTAAGCACTAAATCGAGTGTTTTTACCGCAAGCAGACCGGACATCGAAGCGGAACTGCCCCAAGTATTTGGCGGATAAAAAGGATGGCAAGGTGAACAAAGGTATATGTGATATACATGTTATTGATGTGTACCTTACTAGAGCTCGTAGTAGCACTGGTATTTGATCTGGTTCATTGCTAATATTTGCAACTCAAACAGGGACTACGGAATAGGCGAGCAATGGCAAAGGGCGAGGTGACGATGCGCGTGGGAAATGGTTCCAAAGTCAATGTGATCGCGGTCGGCACGCTACCTCTACATCTACCTTCGGATTAGTTTTAGACCTAAATAATTGTTATTTGGTGCCAGCGTTGAGCATGAACATTATATCTGGATCTTGTTTAATGCGAGACGGTTATTCATTTAAATCGAGAGAATAATGGTTGTTCTATTTATATGAGTAATATCTTTTATGGTCATGCACCCTTGAAGAATGGTCTATTCTTGTTGAATCTCGACAATAGTGATACACATATTCATAATGTTGAAGCCAAAAGATGCAGAGTTGATAATGATAGTGCAACTTATTTGTGGCACTGCCGTTTAGGTCATATCGGTGTAAAACGCATGAAGAAACTCCATACTGATGGGCTTCTGGAATCACTTGATTATGAATCACTTGGTACTTGCGAACCGTGCCTCATGGGCAAGATGACCAAAACGCCGTTCTCGGAACTATGGAGCGAGCAACTGATTTGTTGGAAATCATACATACCGATGTTTGTGGTCCAATGAATGTTGAGGCCTTGGCGGGTATCGTTATTTTCTCACCTTCACAGATGATTTAAGCAGATATGGGTATATCTACTTAATGAAACACAAATCTGAAACATTTGAAAAGTTCAAAGAATTTCAGAGTGAAGTGGAAAATCATCGTAACAAGAAAATAAAGTTTCTACGATCTGATCGTGGAGGAGAATATTTGAGTTCTGAGTTTGGTTTACATTTGAAACAATGTGGAATAGTTTAGCAACTCACGCCACCGGAACACCACAGAGAAATGGTGTGTCCGAGCGTCGAATCGTACTTTACTAGATATGGTGCGATCTATGATGTCTATTTCGATTTACCGCTATCGTTTTGGGGTTATGCTTTAGAGGCGGCCGCATTCACGTTGAATAGGACACCGTCAAAATCCGTTGAGACGACGCCTTATGAACTGTGGTTTGGCAAGAAACCAAAGTTGTCGTTTCTTAAAGTTTGGGGCTGCGATGCTTATGTAAAGAAACTTCAACCAGATAAGCTCGAACCCAAATCGGAAAATGTGTCTTCATAGGATACCCAAAGGAGACTGTTGGGTACACCTTCTATCACAGATCTGAAGGCAAGATTTTCGTTGCTAAATTCGGATCCTTTCTAGAGAAGGAGTTTCTCTCGAAAGAAGTGAGTGGGAGGAAAGTAGAACTTGATGAGATAATCATATCTGCTCCCTTATTGGAAAGTAGTTCATCACAAGAAATGGTTCTGTGACAACTACACCAATTAGTGAGGAAACTAATGATGATGATCATGAAGCTTGAGATCAAGTTGCTCTTGAACCTCGAGGTCAACAGAGTAAAATCGCACAGTGAGTGGTACGGTAATCTTATTCGGAAGTCATGTTACTTGACCATGGCGAACCTACAAACTATGAAGAAGCGATGGTGAGCCCAGATTCATAAAATGGCTGGAAGCCATGAAATCTGAGATGGGATCCATGTATGAGAACAAAGTATGGACTTTGGTTGACTTGCCCGATGATCGGCAAGCCATTGAAAATAAATGGATCTTTAAGAAGAAGACTGGCGCCGATGGTAATGTAGCTGTCTACAAAGCTCGACTTGTTGCAAAAGGTTTTCGACAAGTTCAAGGAGTTGACTACGATGAGACTTTCTCACCCGTGGCGATGCTTAAGTCTGTCCGAATCATGTTAGCAATTGCCGCATTTTATGATTATGAAATTTGGCAAATGGATGTAAAAACTGCATTCTTGAATGGATTTCTAGAAGAAGAGTTGTATATGATGCAACCAGAAGGTTTTGTCGATCCAAAAGGTGCTAACAAAGTGTGCAAGCTCCAGCGATCAATTTATGGTCAGTGCAAGCCTCTCGGAGTTGGAATAAGCGCTTTGATAGTGTGATCAAAGCATATGGGTTTATCTGAGACTTTTGGAGAAGCCTGTATTTACAAGAAAGTGAGTGGGAGCTCAGAGCATTTCTAATATTATATGTGGACGACATATTATTGATTGGAAATGATATAGAATTTCTGGATAGCATAAAAGGATACTTGAATAAAAGTTTTTCAATGAAAGACCTCGGTGAAGCTGCTTACATATTGGGCATCAAGATCTATAGAGATAGATCAAGACGCTTGATTGGACTTTCACAAAGCACATACCTTGATAAAGTTTTGAAAAAGTTCAAAATGGATCAGGCAAAGAAAGGTTTTTACCGTGTTACAAGGTGTAAGATTGAGTCGGACTCAATGCCCGACCACAGCAGAAGATAGAGAGAAAATGAAAGATGTTCCTATGCTTCAGCCATAGGCTCTATCATGTATGCAATCTGTGTACCAGACACGACGTATGCTTAGCTGTAAGCTTGGCAGGAAGGTACCAAAGTAATCCAGAGTGGATCTTTGGACAGCGGTCAAGAACATCCTGAAATACGAAAAGGACTAAGGATATGTTTCTCGTATATGGAGGTGACAAAGAGCTAGTCGTAAATGGTTACGTCGATGCAAGCTTTGACACTGATCCGGACGATTCTAAATCGCAAACCGGATCGTGTTTTTATTAAGCGGTGGAGCTGTCGGTTGGTGCAGTTCTAAACAAAGCGTCGTGGCGGGATCTACATGTGAAGCGGAGTACATAGCTGCTTGAAGCAGCAAATGAAGAGTCGGATGAAAGAGTTCATTTCGATCTAGGTGTCATACCTAGTGCATCGGGACCGATGAAGATCTTCGTGACAATCTTGGTGCAATTGCCTTGGCAAAGGAATCCAGATTTCACAAGAGGACCAAGCACATCAAGAGGCGCTTCAATTCCATTCGGGACCAAGTCCAAGTGGGAGACATAGAGATTTGCAAAATACATACGGATCTGAATGTTGCAGACCGTTGACTAAGCCTCTTCCACGAGCAAAACATGATCAGCACCAAGACTCCATGGGTGTAAGGATCATTACTTTGTAATCTAGATTATTGACTCTAGTGCAAGTGGGAGGCTGAAGGAAATATGCCCTAGAGGCAATAATAAAGTTATTATTTATTTCCTTATATCATGATAAATGTTTATTATTCATGCTAGAATTGTATTAACCGGAAACATAATACATGTGTGAATATATAGACAAACAGTATGTCACTAGTATGCCTCTACTTGACTAGCTTGTTAATCAAAGATGGTTATGTTTCCTAACCATGAACAAGGAGTTGTTATTTGATTAACAAGGTCACATCATTAGTTGAATGATCTGATTGACATGACCCATTCCGTTAGCTTAACACTTGATCGTTTAGTATGTTAATGCTTTCTTCATGACCCATACATGTTCCTATAACTATGAGATTATGCAACTCCGTTTACGGAGGAACACTTTGGTACTACCAAGCGTCACTGGCGAATCGGGTGATTATAAAGGAGTACTACAGGTGTCTCCAAAGGTACTTGTTGGGTTGGCGTATTTGAGATTAGGTTTTGTCACTCCGATTGTCGGAGAGGTATCTCAGGCCTTCTCGGTAATGCACATCACCTAAGCCTTGCAAGCATTACAACTAATGAGTTAGTTGTGAGATGATGTATTACGGAACGAGTAAAGAGACTTACCGTAGCGAGATTGAACTAGGTATTGGATACCGACGATCGAATCTCGGGTAAGTAACATACCGATGACAAAAGGAACAACGTATGTCGTTATGCGGTTTGACCGATAAAGATCTTCGTAGAATATGTAGGAACCAATATGGGCATCCAGGTTCCGCTATTGGTTATTGACCGAGAATGGTTCTAGGTCATGTCTACATAGTTCTCGAACCCGTAGGGTCCGCACGCTAACGTTCGATGACAGTTCATAATGAGTTTATAAGTATTGATGCACCGAAGGTTGTTCGGAGTCCCGGATGTGATCACGGACATGACGAGGAGTCTCGAAATGGTCGAGACATAAAGATTGATATATTGGAAGCCTATGTTTGGACTTCGGAAGTGTTCGGGTGAAATCGGATTTTTCGAGTACCGGAGGTTACCGGAACCCCCGGAAGTCTATGGGCCTTAATGGGCCATGGGAGAAGAGGAAGGGCAGGCCAAGGTGGGCTGCGCCCCTCCCCTCTAGTCCGAATAGGACAAGGAAGGGGGGCGCCTTCCCTCTTCCCTCCTCCAATCCTAGTCCAACTAGAGAGAGGGAGTCCTACTCCCGGTGGGAGTAGGACTCCTCCTTAGTCGCGCCTCCTCTAGGGCCGCCACCTCCCCTTGTCTCCTTTATATCTACGGGGCAGGGGCACCCCAATACACACAAGTTGATCTACGGATCTTTCCTTAGCCGTGTGCGGTGCCCCTTCCACCATATTCCACTTGGTCATATCGTCATGAGCTTAGGCGAAGCCCTGCGCCGGAGAAGTCATATCGTCATGAGCTTAAGCGAAGCCCTGCGTCGGTGGAGCATCAACATCGCCACCTGCCCGTCGTCTTGTGGAACTCATCCCGACACTTTGCTGGATCGAGTCCGGGATCGTCATCGAGCTGAGCGTGTGCGAGAACTCGGAGGTGCCATACGTTCGGTGCTTGGATCGGTCGGATCGTGGAGACGTCGACTACATCAACAGCGTTGTTATAACGCTTCGCTTTCGGTCTCACGAGGGTGCGTGGACGGACACTCTCCCTCTCGTTGCTATGCCATCACCATGGTCTTGCGTGATCGTAGGGAAATTTTTGAAATTACTCGTTCCCCAACATTACAATCACTTGACTCAAGCTGGGAGTTGATCTTCCGGATGATTGTGTCATTGATGAATTCTTCAATCACTACCACCAAGCTACAAAGGCTTCGTGATGAACTATAATATGCAAGGGTTAGTAAAGACTATGCTCGAGCTCTTCGCAATGCTAAAGGCTGCGGAGGTAGAAATCAGAAGGAGCATCAAGTGTTGATGGTCAATAAGACCACTAGTTTCAAGAAGAAAAGCAAAGGGAAGAAGAAGGGAACTTCAAGAAGAACAACAAACAAGTTGCTGCTCAAGAGAAGAAACCCAAGTCTGGACCTAAACCTGAAACCGAGTGCTTCTCTCGCAAGCGAGACTAGTCCTTTGGAAGCGGAACTGCCCCAAGTATTTGGCGGATAAGAAGGATGGCAAGGTGAACAAAGGTATATGTGATATACATGTTATTGATGTGTACCTTACGAGCTCATGAGAGCACTTTGGGTATTTGATCTTGGTTACATTGCTAATATTTGCAACTCGAAGCAGGGACTACGGATTAGCGAACAACGCAAAGGGCGAGGTGACGATGCGCGCGTGGGAAATGGTTCCAAAGTCGATGTGATCATGATCGGCACGCTACCTCTACATCTACCTTGGGATTAGTTTTAGACCTAAATAATTGTTATTTGGTGCCAGCGTTGAGCATGAACATTATATCTGGATCTTGTTTGATGCGAGACGGTTATTCATTTAAATCAGAGAATAATGGTTGTTCTATTTATATGAATAATATCTTTTATGGTCATGCACCCTTGAAGAGTGGTCTATTTTAATGAATCTCGATAGTAGTGATACACATATTCATAATGTTGAAACCAAAAGATGCAGAGTTGATAATGATAGTGCAACTTATTTGTGGCACTTGCCGTTTAGGTCATATCGGTATAAAGCGCATGAAGAAACTCCATCTTGATGGACTTTTGGAGTCACTTGATTATGAATCACTTGGCACTTATGAACCGTGCCTCATGGGCAAGATGACTAAAACCCGTTCTCGGTACTATGGAGAGAGCAACAGATTTGTTGGAAATCATACATACAGATGTATGTGGTCCAATGAATATTGAGGCTCGTGGCGGATATCGTTATTTTCTCACCTTCACAGATGATTTAAGCAGATATGGGTATATCTACTTAATGAAACATAAGTCTGAAACATTTGAAAAGTTCAAAGAATTTCAGAGTGAAGTTGAAAATCATCGTAATAAGAAAATAAAGTTTCTAAGATCTGATCGTGGAGGCGAATATTTGAGTTATGAGTTTGGTCTACATTTGAAACAATGCGGAATAGTTTCGCAACTCACGCCACCGGAACACCACAGCGCAATGGTGTGTCGAGCGTCGTAATCGCACTTTACTAGATATGGTGCGATTTATGATGTCTCTTACAGATTTACCGCTATCGTTTTGGGGTTATGCTCTTGAGACGGCCGCATTCACACTGAATAGAACACCGTCAAAATCCGTTGAGACGACACCTTATGAACTATGGTTTAGCAAGAAACCAAAGTTGTCGTTTCTTAAAGTTTGGGGATGCGATGCTTATGTGAAAAAGCTTCAACCTGATAAGCTCGAACCTAAATCGGAGAAATGTGTCTTCATAGGATACCCAAAGGAGACAGTTGGGTACACCTTCTATCACAGATCCGAAGGCAAGACATTTGTTGCTAAGAATGGATCCTTTCTAGAGAAGGAGATTCTCTCGAAAGAAGTGAGTGGGAGGAAAGTAGAACTTGATGAGGTAACTGTACCTTCTCCCTTATTTGAAAGTAGTTTATCACAGAAACCGGTTTCTGCGACATCTACACCAAATAGTGAGGAAGTTGATGATGTTGATCATGAAACTTCAGATCAAGTTACTACAGAACCTCGTAGATCAACAGAGTAAGATCCGCACTTGAGTGGTACGGTAATCCTGTTACGGAAGTCATGCTACTAGATCATGATGAACCTACGAACTATGAAGAAGCGATGGTGAGCCCAGATTCCATAAAATGGCTTGAGGCCATGAAATCTGAGATGGGATCCATGTATGAAAACAAAGTGTGGACTTTGGTTGACTTGCCCGAGGGTCGGCAAGCAATAGAAAACAAGTGGATCTTCAAGAAGAAGACCGACAACGACGGTAATATTACTGTCTACAAAGCTCGACTTGTCGCAAAGGGTTTCGACAAGTTCAAGGGATTGACTATGATGAGACCTTCTCACCCGTGGCGATGCTTAAGTCTGTTCGAATCATGTTAGCAGATTGCCGCATTTATGATTATGAAATTTGGCAAATGGATGTAAAGACTGCATTCTGAATGGATTTACGGAAGAAGAGTTGTATATGATGCAACCGAAGGTTTTATCGATCCAAAGGAGCTAACAAAGTGTGCAAGCTCCAGCGATCCATTTATGGACTGGTGCAAGCATCTCGGAGTTGGAATAAGCGCTTTGATAATGTGATCAAAGCATTTGGGTTTATCTGAGACTTTTGGAGAAGCTGTATTTACAAGAAAGTGAGTGGGAGCTCTGTAGCATTTACGATATTATATGTAGATGACATATTACTAATCGGAAATGATATAGAATTCTGAATAGCATAAAGGGATACTTGAACAAGAGTTTTTCGATGAAGGACCTCGGTGAAGCTGCTTACATATTGGGCATCAAAATCTATAGAGATAGATCAAGGCGCTTAATTGGACTTTCACAAAGCACATACCTTGACAAGATTTTGAAGAAGTTCAAAATGGATCAAGCAAAGAAAGGGTTCTTGCCTGTGTTACAAGGTGTGAAGTTGAGTAAGACTCAATGCCCGACCACCGCAGAAGATAGAGAGAAAATGAAAGATGTTCCTATGCCTCAGCCATAGGCTCTATCATGTATGCAATGCTGTGTACCAGACCTGATGTGTGCCTTGCTATAAGCTTAGCAGGAGGTACCAAAGTAATCCAGAGTGGATCTTTGGACAGCGGTCAAGAACATCCTGAAGTACGAAAAGGACTAAGGATATGTTTCTCGTATATGGAGGTGACAAAGAGCTCATCGTGGCAGTTACGTTGATGCAAGCTTTGACACTGATCCGGACGATTCTAAATCGCAAACCGGATACGTATTTACACTAAGCGGAGGAGCTGTCGGTTGGTGCAGTTCTAAACAAAGCGTCGTGGCGGGATCTACATGTGAAGCGGAATACATAGCAGCCGGAAGCAGCTAATGAAGGAGTCGGATGAAGGAGTTCATATCCGATCTAGGTGTCTTGCCTAGTGCATCGGGTCCAATGAAAATCTTTTGTGACAATCTGGAGCAATTGCTTTGGCAAAGGAATCCAGATTTCATAAGAGAACCAAACACATCAAGAGGCGCTTCAATTCCATCCGGGACTTAGTCCGGTGGGAGACATAGAGATTTGCAAGATACATACGGATCTGAATGTAGCAGACCGTTGACTAAGCCTCTTCCACGAGCAAAACATGATCAGCACCAAGACTCCATGGGTGTTAGAATCATTCTTGTGTAATCTAGATTATTGACTCTAGTGCAAGTGGGAGGCTGAAGGAAATATGCCCTAGAGGCAATAATAAAGTTATTATTTATTTCCTTATATCATGATAAATGTTTATTGTTCATGCTAGAAATGTATTAACCGGAAACATAATACATGTGTGAATACATAGACAAGCAGTGTCACTAGTATGCCTCTACTAGACTAGCTTGTTAATCAAAGATGGTTGAGTTTCCTAACCATAGACAAAGGAGTTGTCATTTGATTAACAAGGTCACATCATTGGTTGAATGATCGATTGACATGACCCATTCCATTAGCTTAGCACCGATCGTTTAGTATGTTGCTATTGCTTTTATCCATGACTTATACATGTTCCTATAACTATGAGATTATGCAACTCCGTTTACGGAGGAACACTTTGGTACTACCAAGCGTCACAGCGTAATCGGGTGATTATAAAGGAGTACTACAGGTGTCTCCAAAGGCCGATGTTGGGTTGGCGTATTTGAGATTAGGATTTGTCACTCCGATTGTCGGAGAGGTATCTCTGGCCCTCTCGGTAATACACATCACTAAGCCTTGCAAGCATTACAACTAAAGAGTTAGCTGTGAGATGGTGTATTACGGAAGCGAGTAAAGAGACTTGCCGATGAACGAGATTGAACTAGGTATTGGATACCGACGATCGAATCTCGGGCAAGTGTTTATACCGATGACAAAGGGAACAACCTATGTTGTTATGCGGTCTCGACCGATAAAGATCTTCGTAGAATATGTAGGAGCCAATATGGGCATCCAGGTCCGCTATTGGTTATTGACGGAGATGTGTCTCGGTCATGTCTACATTATTCTCGAACCGTAGGGTCCATGCACGCTTAAGGTTTCGATGGCGGTTATATTATGAGTTTGTGTATTTTGATGTACCGAAGGAGTTGAGTCCGGATGTGATCACGGACATGACGAGGAGTCTCGAAATGATCGAGACATAAAGATTGATATATTGGCGGCTATATTCGGACACGGAAAGGTTCCAAAGTTTCGGAGAAAACCGGAGTGCCGGAGGGTTACGGAACCCCGGGAAGTAATGGGCCTTATTGGGCCAAGAGGGGAGAGAGGGCTGCACCAGCAGGTGGCGCGCGCCCCCCCCATGGGGAGTTCGAATTGGACAAGGGGGGGAGGCCCCCCCCTCTCCCTCTCCCTCTCTTTCCTTCCCCCTCCTTCTTCCTAGTAGGACTAGGAAAGGGGAGTCCTACTCCCACTAGGAGGAGGACTCCCCCCTTCCTTGGCACGCCTCCTAGGGCCGGCCGGCCCTCCCCCTTGCTCCTTTATATACGGGGGCAGGGGGGCACCCTAGAACACACAAGTTGATCCTTGAGATCGTTCCTTAGCCGTGTGCGGTGCCCCCCTCCACCATATTCCACCTCGGTCAAATTGTAGCAGTGCTTAGGCGAAGCCTGCGTCGATAAAACATCAAGATCGTCCACGCCGTCGGTCGACGGAACTCTCTCTCCCGGAGCTTTGCTGGATCGGAATCCGAGGGCGTCACCGAGCTGAGCGTGTGCCAAGAACTCGGAGGTGCGGATGCGGTGCTGGGATCCATTGGATCGCGAGGAGAAGCGTCGACTACTTCCTCTATGATGTGATCGCTTCCGCTCGGTCTCACGAGTGCGTGAGACAACACTCTCCCCTCTCGTTGCTATGCATCACCATGATCTTGCGTGTGCGTAGGAAATTTTTTGAAATTACTACGTTCCCCAACAACGCCATCGTCCCAGGGCCATAGGCGCCCCAGCAGACGCCGTCTGCCGAGGCCCAATACAGTCGGCCCAATGCGTCGCCAGTGTCTCAAGGCGGTGGCGAGCTGGTGGTGGGGGCGACTTCCGTTGTTCGAACCCCAACGCGCCTGCGCGCAGCAAAGGCAACCTTAGCTCCCCGGCCCCAAGAGATTGGAGCCTCGAGCTCGTCGGTTCCCACACCGACGCCACCAGTTCCGCAAAGACAGAGTGGTTGCACGGGGGCGGGACAGGCACCCTGATCAAGGCAGCGCAGGACGTCCAGGCCGACTTCAGGGCCGAAGCCTCCGCCCTTCAGCAATGCATGAAGGCGTTCGTGAAGACACGGGCCACCGTTCGGGTATGTATCTTGCTTCTTGCTTTTGATTTTGGGGATCTTTGGCGGGGGCGTGCCAGCGCACCCGCTGGGTATAGCCCCCGAGTTCCGGTCCGATTCCAAAGCAGTCGGGCGGGAACTTCTCAGTGGGCTCTGAGCTCTGACTCCCCTTCCTTTTTGTTGTTTCGTTGCAGGACTACCACAACGTCCACGCAGCCACCTTCAACACCCAGATCAAGGAGCTGGACAAGCGGACCGCGGACCTGGTAGAGAGCCGGAGTGAGCACTCCATCCTCTTTCTTCTCGCGTGGCGCGGCAGCGCACCCGCTGGGTGTAGTCCCTGAGATGCGGGCCGACTGCTGAGCAGTCGGGCCGGATCTTCCGGCAACCACCCTTTCTTGTTTCTTTGTTGAATTGTTCAATCAATCGCGTGAGTGCGTCAGCGCACCCACGGGGTGTAGTCCCCGAGAATCGGGTCGACTGCTACGCAGTCGGGCTGGATCTTTCCGGCGTTTGCTTGTCTTTGTTGATCATTGATTGTTTTTTCTTGTTTGCCTTCGTAGGTGCCAATGCCACCCTGCAGCAGCGACTCGGCAAGGCTCAAACCGCGCTGCATGCAAAGGAGGCGGCGTGCCTCAAGGCGGAGAAGGAGCGTGACCGCCTGGCCAAGCAGCTTGCTGACCAGGCGGACGCCCACAAGGCGGAGCTGCAGAAGCTCAAGGACGCGGAGGAGGCTCTCCAGGCCGAGTTCGAGAGTCAGCGCTCGAACTGGGTTGACACGCAGAAAGCCCTAGAAGCCGGCTACGTCGAGATCAAGGATCTGCTTGACCGTACGTTGCTCTTTCCTTGTTCTACCTGTCGACTTGTCCTGCGTGCCTGCTTCCACCTTTTCATTTCTTTCTTCCTTTCTTGAGCAGAGTATTTCCCCGGCTACTCCATTGCCGCCAACCAGGCCGTCGAGGCCCACCGCGATGAGCAGAGGCAGGCTGGCATGATGGTTGCGCCCAACGCACCTCGAACTCTCGCCGAGGAGATGGTCGCCATCGAGGCTCGTCTCCAGGCGGTGCATCGGGCTCTTCGCCGTCTTCAGCGTGCTGGAGCTCAAGTGGTTGCCACCCTTTGGCTGGGCACTCCTGTTCTACGCACCGCCAGCTGGACCTCTGAATGGTTGGAGGTGGCCATCGGCCGCATCGAGGTATGGAGGGGCTCCTCCGCTCGGGCAGGTGCGCGCCGAGCTTTGGAGTTTGTCAAGGGGTGGAACCCTGGGCTGAATTTGAACCAGATCGCCACCATTCGAGCCGAAGCCGGCGCAGAGCTGGAGGCGGTGGCGCCTCAGCTTCGTCATCACGCCGCGGCAATCTCTGAGTATACGGACACCAGCGTCTTCCTCCCTTAGCTGGATGAAGCAGGCGCCAAAGTGCTGCCCAACTGGTTTAGGCTGAACCCAGAAGGCGACAAAGACTCGGTGGAGGAGATCGCCTCCAGCGATGAAGGCGAAGAGGAGGAGGATGAGGACGAGGGCGGCGAAGCCGACGCATCGGGTGGTGAAGACGACGGCCGGCCTCAGCCTGACCAGGTCTCGACCAACGGGCCATATGTCGGCAAGCCGGCTGCCGCTAGTGCTGACCAGACCGAGACCCACTAGGCGGTCGCTCCACTACCCGAAGCCTCTACCTCTGCCGGCCTCTCCGATCCAGCTACTGCTCCTTTGGTCTAGGTGGCCAAGTTGTCTTTCATTTCCCTGTTTTGTAATTCCCAGACAAAATTTGTTAAGTTCACGCAATTCCACCCGCTGGGGGTGTATTCAAACTTCGTTGAATGCTGGCCAAGGGCCTTTTGCTATAAAAGGTAATCTGTTGTCGGTTTCTGACTTGTCTTGCTTTTCTACTTCTTTAGCTTTTTTCCTTTGCCATCTTCCCTTGGCTGCCGTCTTGCCAGTCGGACAGCCGATCTGCGGTCTGTGACTGGATCAAGTACTTGGCCGTTTGGGAAGAGCAAGTACTTCGACCGTTCGATAGAATGTAGCAATTTAAGTTAGAAATCGGCGGCCGACTGCTCAGCAGCCGGTCGGCTAGGGAGGAGCCGACTCGGCCTATGCAAAATGTCTTAGTCCTTAGCCATTTTTCATGTGGGCACCGTTTCCTGCCTTCATCTCTTGCCGGCCGGACAGCCGCTCTACGAGCTGCGGCTTGTGGCAACAGAGGGCTTAGGTGCCGGCACACTACTTGTCCGACTACAGGTAACATTGGCATAGTACAAGGCAGCAAGCCCCCGGGCCGACTCGTCGAACCCGGTGCAAGGCAAACTAGTGAAATAACACATTCATAGGCGCAGAACTTATCATATAGATAAAAAAGGGGGTAGCCCTCGAGTGCTCCTCGAGGGCCCCGATGTCTTAGTGCTTTAATACAAAAGGCAGCGTGATACATACCGAATCAACTGTAAAATCTTCGGAGGAGGTTTGCATTCCACGGGCGCTCCGATTCCTTGCCCGAGTCGTCTCTCTTGCGAGCTCTGGGCTTCTGTGCGTCGATGAGGTACTAGGAGTCATTCCCCAATGCCTTGTTGATGATAAAGGGGCCTTCCCAAGGGGCCGAGAGCTTGTGTTGGCCGGCTGTTCGCTGGATCAGCCGGAGCACAAGTTCTCCCTCCTAGAAGGATCTTGGCTTGACCTTCCGATTGTGGTAGCGGCGCAGACTCTGCTGGTAGATGGCGGACCGGCTGAGTGCTAACAGCCGGCCCTCCTCCAGCAGATTGACGACGTCTTCTCGCGCTTCCTTCGCTTCCGCCTCAGTGTACATGGGGACGCGAGGTGAGTCAAACTCAATGTCAGTTGGGATGACGGCCTCGGCACCATACACGAGGAAGAATGGAGTGAAGCCGGTTGATTTGTTCGGAGTGGTGCGGAGGATCCAAAGGACGGCCGACAACTCATCGATCCAGTAGCCGGCCGACAGCTCCAAAGGCTCGATCAGTCAGGGCTTGATGCCAGAGAGGATGAGGTCGTTTTCTCGCTCAACTTGGTCGTTTGACTGCGGATGGGCAACAGACGCTAGGTCCAGTCGGATGCCCTGTGTCGTGAAGAAACGGGCCAAGGCTCCTTTGAAAAAATTTGTGCCGTTATTAGTGATGATGTTATGTGGTACTCCATACCGAGTGGTGATGTCTGCAATGAAAGTCATGACAGTCAGCCCGTTCAACTTCTTGATTGGTTTTGCTTCGATCCACTTGGTGAACTTGTCCACGGCGACAAGCAGATGGGTCATGCCGCCGCGTGCTGTCTTGAATGGTCCCACCATATCCAAGCCCCAGACGGCAAAGGGCCATGCTAGGGAAATGGTCTTGAGTGCAGAAGCCGGTAGATGTTGCTGTGAGTTGAACTTCTGACACCCTTTGCAATGCTTGACTAGATCCTTGGCATCCTCCAAAGCAGTAGGCCAAAAGAACCCGTGGCGGAAAGCTTTGGCCACGAGTGATCTGGAAGCCGCGTGGTGGCCGCACTCGCCTTGGTGGATATCTTTGAGGATTGCTTGACCCTTCTCAGCTTCTAAGCGGCGCTGGAAGACTCCAGTCACGCTGCGCCTGACGAGCTCTCTATTTACTATCGTGTAGGCTCCTGCTCGGCGCTGTACTTGCCGGGCCGAGATCTCATCGGCCGGCAGCTCTCTATTCACCAGGAACTTGAGGATGAGCTCTGCCCATGATGGTGCTTGAATCCCTTCTACTGTCACTACAGCCACTTGCACGAGGGCGGTTGGGCCGGGAGGCGGCGGGTCGGTGTTGATTGCCGCTTGCTGCGTTGCTGAAGTCCCCGGGCTGACTGCCGCAGCCCCTGGGCCGGGTGCGACTGCTGCAGTCCCTGAACCGCTTGGTGAAGTCCCCGGGCAGATGTAACGCCCCGAGTTTGATGCGCCAGGTGTCTGCCAGTTATTCGCCGTCGTTGCCATGTCGTTTGCTTGCGTGTTGCATTTTGCCATGTCATCATGTGCATTGCATTGCATACGTGTTCGTCTCATGCGTCCAAGCATTTTTCCTTGTTGTCCGTTTTGCAATCCGACACTCCTATGTCCTCCGGCGTCCCCCTTTTTGTCTCTTGTTGTGAGCGGGTGTTAAACATTCCCGGAATGGACCGATATTTGCCAAGCGGCCTTGGTACACCACTAGTATCATGCCCTTTGGAGTCCGTTTGATACTCCAACGGTTAACCGCGTAGCCCGAAACCCCTCTCTCTTTGCAGCCCAGCACCCCTTCACCACAGCCCATGAGCCCATCCAAACCCCCTCCATGCTCTCGGTCGTTCGATCACGATTGCGTGGCCGAAAACCGCACCTCATTTGAACTGTCCTAGCTCCCTCTACCTATAAATTAGCCCTCTCCCCTGAAATTTCGGATTGAACTATAGCCTTCCTCTTCCTCGCGCCGCCGGACTTTTTCCCCCACCGACGGACATGTCCGCCTTTGCCTCCGCAGCGAATCTGCCACCGCCACGTGGCCCGTCGGCCACCGCGCGCCGCCGCAGCCCATGGAGCCCATCTGAGGCCCGCGGGCCAACCGCTCCGCCCATAGCGCCTGCGCGCCCGTCCTCTCAGCGCGCCTCCGCGTCGGCGCCCGTCCGCCGCCGCCCGCTTCGACCCGCCGCATCGTCGGCGCCGCCCGCGCCGGCCATCACCACCTCGCCAGAGGTCGCCGTCCACCGTCGCCTCGAGCCCGCCGACCCGCCTCCTTAGCGCTGCCGCCCGACCCGTCGCCGCCCGGCGAATCCGCCTCGCCCGGCGCCAACCGCCGCCGTCCGCTGCCATGGCGCCTCCCTCCTGCGTGCTCGTGCGGGCACGAGGAGGAGGACGAGCTCCCCGCTCGGCCACATGGGCCGGTCCAGCCGCGGCCCTCCACGTCCTTCCCCATCTTTGGCCAAGCCCTGTGGTGAGCAGCCCGCCTAACCCTCGCACCGTGCGCTATATAGTAATTTTGCGCTCACTCGTTTTGTTTTCAGAAAACGGCTAAGTCCCAAAAAACTTGCATTCTGGTGCCCACTTTGACCTGCTGTAACTTCTTGTGTGCCACTCCGATTTGCGTGTATAATATGTCAAAATGTTCACCATGAGATTCTCTTCATTACGTTACATTTTGCCGTGCTTGTTTGAGTCCATATTGATGCCCTAATAATCGTTGCAAGACTGATATGTGATGTTGTCTGCTATAGTTTAACAGAACTTGCTCATTTGTCATTTTTTTATATTTTTGTGTGATTTCCTTTTGAGCATGAAGTCTACATGTATTATGAGCTAAAACCTGCCATCTTTGCTGTGGTGCAATCCACTATTTATGATATGCCATGTGTAGATTGTTACAAGCTTGCAAAGTAGCCTCCGTGATGTTGCTGATTTCTGTGACTGAAACTGATATATTGTGATGCTATGTAAACCTGTTGATACCATGAGTTATATGCATAATCTGGAGATGTTCACTAAGGGTGTATTGTTACACTTGTTATTATCTATCCATCAATGCCCCTGTTTGCATTTATGGAGTGCTCTAGCATGTCTTAATCTTGCTCTACTTTTGCTATAAAATGTTCCTGGCAGATTGTTTACATGTTCATCAATTTTGCCATGGTTGTTGTTAGTGATCCAAGCATGCTATGAACTTGCTCTTACCATGGTTAGCTTCTTGAACATGTCATATTGCTGTAGGTATTCTTGTTTTATCATGCAATGCCATGTGGTGAGTGATTCGAGCTCGCAAAGATGCCTTCATAATTCTGTTTATGCCATGCTCTGTTTTTCTGTCTGAACTTGGTAATAAAACTTGCTATGTTTACATGGGTGCCATAATATCTTCTGTGACTTTTTGGCTCATGATCAGTACGGGACTTTTGTTTTATGAAATTAGTAGATTCATGCCATGCCTTTGGTTGCCATGATAAGTTCCTGTAGCATGTTATTTGATAGCTCTAAACATTGTAACCTGATGTTATTTCTGCCATGTCCAGTGACTTCTGCTAAGTCTGCGAAACTGTTATCATTTGCAATCTTTCCATGTCCTTTTGAGCATGTTATAGTGAATTATGGAGATAGCTCAGTGTTCATGTTTTGTTATTATTTACCTGTACATCATGTCCATGCCTTTTGTTATCATGTTGAGGTGCTGTAGCATGTTGTTTTGGTGCTTGCAATATGCTTAGTTGCTATTTTGGACAACATGCCCATTAAACTTGTTTCATGTGTATGTGTTGAACCGTTGCTCCGTTGTGAGTGTGCTCTATATGAAACTTGCTTAGTTTTGCATGTAGTTTCATGTTACCTTGTTGCATCCATGTTTTGAGGGGTGTGCTTGATGTTTGAATGCATTTTGCATCAATGCCATGCTTATCTTATTTTGCTCATATCTTCTAGGCCGTAGCCCCGAATCTAATGAACTTTATATTGATTTTTTATAATAAACCCTTTGACCTTTTTCTTCGTTCGCCAAATCTTCTTCAGTTCTATCCAAGCTCGGTTTGTCTGAATCTTTGTGGAAGAAGAAGTGGTTCGCCAGCCGCTACGTCTAGGGATGCCACAAAATCATTAAACCTGGCGGCTGCTCGCTCTTTGATCAGTGATTCACCGGCCACTAGATCGATGAAGAATCTCTCAAAAATCCACTAACTTGACTAGAATTTCGTGTAGATTTTTTTGGTGCATCTTAACTTGCTGTTTAACAACTTGAACATAAGGTTTATTCAGATCTGGACCAATTTCGAAATTTGCATATGAGGACTTACGGGAATTGTTATATGTTGTCTCCGGCCTCATTTAAACTTGCTTTGATGTGTTTCTCTTATATGCATCATCTCTTGCCATTAGTAGCTTCTTGTAGCCTTGTCGTGCATCATACTTGGTTGAGCATCATGCCTTGTTCATGTGTGGTGTGTTTACCATGTTGTGTGCTTCTTATCGATAGTTCTCGTTTCGTTGCGATCGTGAGGATTCGTTCGTCTACGCTTGGTTCGTCTTCGTGGCTTCATCTTCTTCATGGACTCGTTCTTCTTCCTAGCGGGATTTCAGGCAAGATGACTGTCACCTTGGATCTCACTACTATCATTGCTATGCTAGTTGCTTCGTTCTATCGCTATGCTGCGTTACCTACCACTTGCTTATCAGGCCTCCCAAATTGCCATGAACCTCTAACCTTTGTCACCCTTCCTAGCAAACCATTGTTTGGCTATGTTACCGCTTTTGCTCAGCCCCTCTTATAGCGTTGCTAGTTGCAGGTGAAGATGAAGATTGCTCCATGTTGGATTACGTTTATGCTGGGATATCACAATATCTCTTACATTATTAATGCATCTATATACTTGGTAAAGGGTGGAAGGCTCGGCCTTATGCCTGGTGTTTTGTTCCACTCTTGCCTCCTAGTTTCCGTCATATCGGTATTATGTTCCCGGATTTTGCGTCCCTAACGCGGTTGGGTGTTATGGGAACCTGTCGTGGAATTGTCACGGCAGATGTCCTAGTGTTAGGACTTAGTCGTGAGGCCAACGCATCTTTGTAGTAGCTTGAGAGGGGTTGAGTGGAATCGGGTGACGCAACACAAGACAAGGATTTAGACAGCTTCGGGCCCCAGGAAACATCATCCGGTAACAACCCTACATGCTGTTTGTGGCTAGGTCTCATTATTACTTAACAGTATAACTCAGCTAGCTAGGAGCCACCACAACGTTTTTACGTCCTCAACCGTTAGACTTGAAGTAGGAACGGACCAGATCATTTGGTCCTAACAACTAGCACCGATACGTCACGTTTTCACCGCGTCATGACCTAGCGCGCATACTCGGGCTGCTGCTCCACATACCGAGCTAGCGATCTCCTCGGCCGTTGGGCTGATCGGTGGCCAAAAAAAGCCCATATAGGTGCAACAAGCACGGCCTCCATCCATCACAGGTATGGGCAAATCCTATTATATTTCCAAGGCTCAGTGGGCCAGTGTCCGCCCAGGTTTGGAGGGAAAAAACATATATTATATTTTGCTGCACATGATCAGTTTTTAAGGTTTTTGAGATGAGATCGCTATGATCATGAGGGAATCGCCGGTAAGCCGGCTCTGTGTGTCTAGCCCTAGAGATTGTTTTCTTCTTTCTTGTCCCTCTTTGGGGAGCCCTGCCCCTCCTTATATAAGTTGAAGGGGCGGGTTACATATGGAGTGCTATTAGGATTAGGACTAGTCTATTACAAGTGGAATCCTAGTCTGCCCCCTTAAGGGAAAACTCCTTATGCCTTTCCTCGTAAACCGGCCCACCTTAACATGAGCCGGCCTTCTGGGCCTTGGGCCTAGTCTTCTATCTGACCCATCGTTAGAGCCATCCGTGAGTCGCCCGGCTCATGAGTCGTTTTTTGGTAGTTCAACGGATGGTCGCCCCTCCAACAAGAAAAGGTAGAAATATGGAAACTTCTCTGCCATTTAGATCGAAGAATTTATAGAGGAAATCGGGTTTTAAATTTCTAGAAACCACACGATTATATAGCCGAAGGGAATACGCCGCGCCTAAAACATCCCAAGTGCAGCTAATGTGGCTACTAAGCTATTTCTTTGGAAAGCTCCTACTAAGATTAGAAATTCCCCGATAAAGCTGCTAGTGCCGGGTAAACTCATATTGGCTAAAGTGAAAGAGAAGAAAATGGTACAT